>MU215591.1:73528-85080 GCA_018584345.1 Thuja plicata
TAAAAGGGAGAAATTTACTTTAATTAAATAAGATAAATTTTATTCGATTAAAAGGGAGATTAAATATTTTAATTAAATAAGATAAATTTTATTTAATTAAAAAGAAAATTAAATCTTTTAATTAGATAAAAATTATCAAACCTTAGGAAATATTGAAATAATTGAATAAATTACAATTTGATCAAGGAAATTGATTTGAAATGAAAATATTTCAAAGCATTGATTCAGGAAATTGATAAAATGATAAAATGATAAAATGGGGCCCAAAGTCTAGGCGACCATTTTAGGGTGCATACAACAGTTAGCTTCTTCTTCTTGGGCTTAGTGTTTTTGTTCCAAAAGATCACATCGGTTCATCAATGGCTTTGAGACAATATCTGAATCCACCGCTACGAAACCCTCTGAGAATAAGATTTGAATTTCTAAAATTCAGTTATAATGGCCATAGGTGGTGCGGAACAAGGCTTGGACGGTCAAGATCAAGTCATATTTTTAGTTTAAAACATAGTCGTGGATCTCTTTTAGGTTATCTGGGCACTCAGATCATATCCAAACATGTGGTAAGCTATTGCAATGGCTCGACATTTATCTTACATGTATCTTTTCTTTAAGTCACCATGCTCACCATCAGATCTTTTCTAACTTATCTCACAATCGCTAAAGGTTTAAATTAGCCCTAATTAAATCTCGAGATTCAGAGATAAGGGTTATCTCTGAATCTCCAAATAGTTTTCAAGACTCTTGGTTTATCTAGAGATTGAGCACCAACCCTTGATCTTGATCTCGATCCATGACTCATACTTGATTTCATAATCATTGACACTAACTCCATTCTATTCTGAGATTACAAGATAAAGGCTATCTCATAATCTCCCAATGTTTACACTAACTCTAGTCAAGTCTCAAGATTCAGAGATAAAGCTTATATCTGAATCTACAAATGAATTTCTTAACCTTGGGTTTATTTGGAGACTTGGCGAGTACCACTGATGTCATCAAATACTTGGATATGTGTCTGCATCTAGGTTCACTACCTCTGAATTGGTGAATGCCTCTTGACTTCTTGACTTTATCTGGAGATTCAGTGCAAGCCCTAGATCTTTTCTCTAATCAACAGTCTAGATCCTTCCTCGGCAATCCTGACTCAGCTTTGAACTAACCATGCCTGACCCTGATCAAAACTGGAGATTTAGCGACTGAATAGATCTCCAAGTCGTTGAATGATTCTTTTAACTCGAGTTTCATTTGGAGATCACGCACTAGCCCTAAATATTTTCTTTAATTAACGATCAGCGCTGAATCACTGAATCCTTCGGGTACTTGACCAATTTATTCTAAGATTAGGAGACAACCCTTGATCTTGTTCTTGACCAACGGCTCGCGTTGAATCTCTAAATGATTGCAGACACCCTAAAATGGATAGACTTGTGACTTGACATTAAAAACACTAATTTTGATCTATTAATTAATGGTTTTTTAATTATAAATTAATCATCTATTTTCTTCGAAATTTAATTCATCTATTAATTAATAAATTTTAAATTGTTAATTAATCATCTATTTTCCTCTAAATTCATTTCCCAAATCGTCTTTAGCGAATTCCCAAAATAAATGAAATAATTAATTTTATCTAATTAATTAACCTTAATTGATTATTTACCATTAATTAATTAAATTCAATTTCCTATAGTTTAAATTGAAAGGTTTAAACTTACTAACTTAATTCTTCCAATTAAATTAATTTAATTTCTTTCAATAAAGCAATTCTAAATCAAAAAAAGAAATCAATTAAATCTCACATGTTGAAAACTTTAATTACATAAATGAATTAAATAATCAATTATGTTCAAAGAGATAATCCTAAATCAGATCACATGGGTTAGTCCACCGATCTCTCCAGTTCACATGGTTTTATCCACCCACCTCTTCAGTTCTAAAAGGTAACTAAAAATTAGCTCTTCAGTTCACCAAACTCTATCTCCTCTCTCTCAGTTGACGAGGTGGAGTTTACTGATGGCTTCTCCAGTTCCCTTTCATCTCAACCATTCATCTCATTCCCAATTCCTATATAAAAATCCCTTCATAACCATTTGAAGGATCCAAGATTTCAAGCTCACATGCACCATAACTCTTTCAGATTGGTTCTAGAATCCAAAGTCATCGTGTGATTACACATTTCAACAGCATATTCTCGATGCTCCCAAGTCATAGACGCTACCCACACCAATACTAAGCATCAAAAATAGTGTTTTGAAATGAGTAGAGAAACAATAGAAGCTTCAAGAAATTGGGTTTGCATTCATTTGTTTCCCTTTCTTTGCTTGTATATTTTATTGATACATTAAGTGTTCGTTATTAGTAGTTTTTTGTACTGATTTCCCCATTGCAAACCAGTGCTACTAACTCTCATCATTGGAAAGATAAGGAACCACGGATATGACATGCGTACACTCAAACTCAACCTCCCCCTATCAAAGTGGCCATTGTGTCAAACAGTCAACAACAGGCTCAACGCCAACCACGGTTTCAGTTCCAAAAATGAGATTTCACACCATTATGAGAGTCCATAGAATCAACTTTATGAAAGTTGATACAAAACAACAATATCACTCTCCCAGAAATTAGGGAATATGAACATGGTGCAATCAAACCAAGGTGGTACAATGACAATAATTTTTGTGAATTTGATCAAGTGAAGGGACACAAGACACCCAATTGTTATCGATTGAAACATGTTATCCAAGATTTGATTGACACAGGGGTCATCGACGTAACCAATACCCAAACAAAAGTAACGACTGATCATACGATATTCAATGACACATTTCATGATCACAATAAAGGGAAAACCTCCAGGTCTGGTGGACAGTCAAAACATGTCAACTACACTTATGCCAATAGTGATAACAATATCAATTGCCTAAATCCTTCAGATAACCATGTGGCTACCATCATTATTAGAGACAAAGGTAACAAATGTGTTGTAACCACACATCATACAAGATTTTTCTTGCAAGGAGAACCTTCCACATCTGCTACACTAGTCAACCCTCAAGCAACCTCAGATCCATAGACAAGCCTAGTGGATTAGCTAAACCGCACGCCTGCCCAAATCTCCATGTTTGACCTCTTGCGCATATCTCCCTAGCATAAACAAGAACTTGACCAAGCCCTTTAGAAAGCAGTTGTCCCAAGGGACATAACCCCTGAGGGCTTCCAAATAATGGTTAACCATATAGAAGCTAAAAAGCTCACAAAATTCATATATTGTGACATGTCGCCGCACAAACCCTTGCATAATGATCCCTTTCACTTGCTTATCCAAGTCCACAAAAGCGTAATCCGTAGAGTCCTTGTCGATGGTGGGGCTGGATTAAACATTTGTACTTTAAAGTTAATCAAGAAATCAGGCTACTCAGAATCCACTATTGATGTCACAAGAAGGATCAATATTAGAGCCTATGATGAAGAGGAAAGATCCTCCAAAGGTATTATCATTCTACCTGTTCGGATTGGTCCAGTTGTCAAGAACACTCCCTTCCATATCCTAGACCTAGAGTTAGGATACAACATGTTACTAGGGAGGACATGGATACATGAGATGCAAGATGTACCCTCCACATATCATCAGTGCATCAAGTTCCCACACCAGGAGGAAGGAATCATCATAAAACGTGATCCAAACCCTTTCCAATATTGTAATGTTGTCCAAATCAATACTAAAAACCTGGTTCCATCAAACCAAGAGGCAAGTATCCCTTCTGCCTCAAATTCAATTCCCAAAGATTTCATGAGAAGAGCGGGAAAAATATATATCACTAACAAAGGATGTGGCAAATACAGCTACGATGAAGCTTTCACTATCACAAACATGCCTCCAAGCCCAAGGACATATGGCATGCCACAACCAGCTATTACAACAGAAATTTAGGAACCTATTCTATTCAGGTGTCCACCCACAACCTTTGTTAGATGGGGAGACATTGCAGAAGAAAACCCATTTGATCCAGATATCAATACATGGTTGTATCAAGATCCACAAGAGACACTTCAATGACCCCTACCCTTATCAACCTATGGAGCTAGTTATACCATGTTGCAAAGGTTTGGGTATGATGGTACAATTGGTTTGGGGTCAAGACAACAAGGTTTAATGGAATTGTCTCTCCCGCCAACCCAGAGATACAAGAGAGGCTTAGGCTATGGGAAACAAAGAACAAATCCTATCACCTGAGACATACAAGTTGATTGAGAACAAATAAAAGAGTTACACCAGGGGCAAACCCCAGAACACATCTAGATAAGAAACATACTACAATAGTTGTTTCCCACTGAAGTGGGAACCTCTCAATCCCAATTAAACCTCAACCAAGCAATCCATGATAACAAGGGAAGTGAGACATCTGATGAGCATTCTAGCGAAACTGACTCCCACGACTACGAGTGGAGATCCCTTCATGACTTTGAACCTTCAATCCTAGACTATTACCCTCTGTCAGCCACCACCATACACCTTGATGATCTGTTTGACCAATTAACCATAGATGACCAACCCTGTATCGATAGAAATTAATTAGGTGGTGCATCCACATCACAATCCAGGTTTCTCGGAACCATATTCATTGTCCCATTTAACCAAACAAAGTCAACCCACCACGAGGGCCTATGTCTTGTACACCCAGAACTGATATAGTGGGATCAACAAGGACCACCTGATATGGACATCTTTGAGAATGATGAGGCTGTCACAGACTTCATGGGACTTAGAGAGGGAATACCATGAGGAGACCATAAAGCAAGTTTCTCCATCAACATCGACATATCAGCATACTTTGGGGAGGAAACACCTCTTTCTAGTCATAAAAAACTATTGAAAAATAAAAAAGAATCATCAATAAGTGAAAACTGAAAGGTGCTTACAGGCACAAAAAATGATAAAAATACAAAATAAGATGTATCTTCTAGTGAAAACCTCACTAAGGTGCTAGAAGATGGAAAGCAAGAACTCCTCCCCTTGACAGAGGAAAATTTGGCATTGTTAGCAGAAGAAACAAAAGAAGTCAACTTGGGTAATGAAAAGAACCCAAAGAACATCTACTTAGAAAAATCACTCACCCCAGAGGAGAGAGAATAGTTCATCAGTTTCTTCAAGGAAAGAAAGATCAATTTTACATGGTCCTACTCAGACATGCCAGGATTAGATCTGGAGCTTGTACTACATCATCTCCAAATGATACCCAATGCCAAACCTATCAAACAAAAGCTGAGAAAGATGCATCCCCATGTTGCATTACTAGTCAAGGTAGAATAAAAAATGCTCCTAGATGCTAAGTTCATAACACCGATCCCATATGCAGTTTGGATATCTAATCTAGTACCAGTTACCAAGCACATCGGTCAAATTCAAATTTGCATAGACTTTAGAGATCTTAACAAAGATTGTCCCAAGGACAACTTTCCTTTGCCTAAAATTAATATGATAGTAGATCTAACAGTAGGACATCAAATGCTATCACTCATGGATGGATTTTCAGGGTATAATCAGATAGGGATCGCGCTAGAGGACCAACACAAAATATCTTTTACATGTGCATGGGGCACCTACTATTGGAACGTCATGCCATATGGTCTAATAAATGTCGGCACAACATATCAAAGGGCCATGAAAACCATCTTTCATGATCTCATCCACAAGACAATGGAGAATTATGTTGACGACATACTTGCCAAGTCAATTCTTAGAAAGGATCGTCTACAAGTATTGGGACCCATCTTTGACAGAATGCAGGAATACAAGGTCCGTTTAAACCCAAAGAAATATGCATTCGGGCTCACAAAAGGGAAGCTATTGGGGTTCATAGTGCCATCTAGAGGCATTGAGGTAGACCCAGAGAAAGTCAAAGCAATATTGGACATGCCACCCTCGACCAACCTAAGGCAACTAAGGGGGTTACAAGGCAGGCTCCAATCTATCAAGAGCTTCATAGCCCAACTAGTAGACAAGTGCCACTCATTCCAACATCTACTACACAAAGACATCAAATTTATGTAGATAGAACAATGCGAACAAGCATTCCAAATATTCAAGAACTATCTACTAAAGTCTCCCATATTGGTGCCACCAGTCCAAGGTAGACCATTTCTTCTGTATGTCTTGACAACTGAATCAGCATTAGGCATACTTTTAGCACAACATTATGACATAGGCAAGGAGAGAGATATCTACTATTTAAGCTGAACATTGGTAGGCTATGAGCTCAACTATATGCCAATTGAAAAATCATGCCTTACAGTTGTCTTCACTTCACAGAAGCTAAGGCATTACATGTTGAATCACCAAACAAAGTTGATAGCACATATTGATCCTTTAAAGTATCTCCTAAGAAAAGAAGCACTCACTGGATGACTTGAAAAGTGGGTAATGATCTTAAATGAGTTTGACATTGAATATGTAGACAAAAAAGCCATCAAAGAGCAAGTGATTGCAAATCAATTGGCAGAGGCACCTATTTAGGTTCATTAGCCTATCATATCAGACTTTCCAGATGAGTCTATACTTACACTCCAACTGACAATAGAGGTATGGAAACTATACTTTGATGAGTCATGCACGAACCATGGTGCAAGAGCAGGGATAGTACTTATCACTCCAAACAATGATGCGATTCCCAAATCATTCAGACTCAACTTCCAATGCACAAACAACATAGCCAAATATGAAGTACTTGTCATAAGAGTAAAGACAAGAATTCAATGGAGAATCAAAAACCTTAAGGTCTATGACAATTCACAGTTGGTCATTAGCCAAGTCAACAATGACTATATGACGAAAGATGAAAAGCTAATACCATACAGAGAACAGATGAATCGGTTGCGCACTAAGTTCCAATACATCTTTTTTGAGAAAATACCATGGGCTCAAAAAAAATATGTAGACGTGATGGCTACCATAGCATCATTAATTGATATGCTAGGAAATGAAACTAGATTCCAGTTTCTAGTTTAGAAACTCATGATACAATCACATCAAGCACCAATCATAGAATCAATGTGTGTCCTTTTTGGTCCTAAAACCCCATGGTACCATGATGTGTATAATTATCTCCAAAGTAGTGTCTTACCTCTTGACTTGTATAGGAACCATAAAAATTCCCTCATCCTCCAAGCCTCTAGGTATATCATTCTCACAACTACTCTATATACACGAAGTCTACATGGAATGCTATTATGATGTATCACTTCCATGGAATCCCAGAGAGCTATGTACAAGGTACATGAAGGAATTTTTGGAACCCATGGAGGTGGCAAAAGCTTAGCTAAAAGGATCATCCACATGGGATGCTACTGGCCCACAGTAGAGACAGATGCAAATAAGTATGTACAAAGGTGTAGGAAATGTTATATTCATGGAGACCTCATCCATGCACCTGCCCAAGAACTAAATCCTATCACATCACCATTGCGATTTTCTATTGTGGGATTTGACCTAGTGGGCAAGATTACACCATTTTCAGCTAATGGACATAAATACATACTAGCAGCTACAAAGTACTTCACTAAATGGGTTGAAGCAATTCCTCCCACCTACATCACTAGAAAGTAGATATCAATTTTCATACTCAACCACATCATATGTCGATACAGGATCCCTCAAACCATCTTGACAGATTACAGTACACCCTTCCAAAACAAAGATGTTGAAGATCTTTGTGAATAGTTTCAAATCAAGAAAGGTTTCTCTTCATTCTATTATCCTTAAGGGAATGGTCAAGCTAAAGCGACAAACAAGACCACTTTGAAAATCTTGAAGAAAACAGTGAATGAATCAGGGTGAGGTTGGCATTTACAACTCAGTCCCACATTATGGGCATACAGAACTAATGTGAGAACACCTACATGAGCCACTCCTTTCTCCCTAGTATATGGCTCAGAGGCAGTTTTACCCCTCAAAGTGGAAATCCCATCCCTGAGGATATCATTGAAAAACATGATTTCTTATGAAGACTACAGAGTAGCAAGGCTCAGTGAACCAGAACTATTAGACGAAAGAAGACAAAATGCATTCAACCACTTACAAGGCTACTAGAATCACCTTAGAAGGAACTATCATAAGAAAGTGAGGCCACAAACAATTGAGGTAGGATACCTTGTCCTCATGGAAAATAAAAAGAGCCAAGCAAAATGAGTGTAACCAGGAAAGTTTGAGCCTAACTGGCTAGAACCATATGTCATTGTCAACTCTAGCCAAAGTGGGGCACATCAACTGGAAACAGCAGAAGGAGATCAGCTCCCCAAATACATAAACAATATGCACCTCAAGAGGTTCTATGCTTTAGGTCTCAATGGTTAAGGCAACTATCTACACATCTAGTAAATACCAAAAAAATCAAAAAATACAAAAGGTTACCTTGGTGAAAACCTGGCAAACAAGCGCCTTGGTGACAACAAAAAAAATCAAAAAAAGAAAAATGTAAAGAGAAACAAAATCACTCTCTCAGTGAAAACGTGGCAAACAGGCACTATTGAGTACGTACCTTGGTGAAAACCTGGAAAATAGGCGCCAAGTGTTCAAATCCAACTTCACCATCAATGAACTCCAAGATTAAAAACTTGAGCAAACTTTGCATGCAAGACTAACTACACAAGCTAAATCCAAAAGCACAATCCCCTCTAAGAACCAACACTTATCCATTGTTAGTTCTGGTCCACTAGACTTGGGGGCGATTCTAAATGTCCTTAAAAAATCCAAAAAAATAAATCCAAAAACTCATCAAAATCCTAAAAAGATCAAAAATCCTGAAAAAAAAAAATCAATCTTCATCAAAAACAATCAAAAAATTGTCAAAACATCCCAAAGAAATAAAACCAACTTGGTTATCAACAAAGAAAAGGGCGATCACGCCATGTTAATCATTGTCAACACCACGAGCTTTGTGAATCAGCATTGGGCCCATATGGCATAGCTTTATCAATCTATCAAATCTATCAGCAAGAAAACTGACGACCAAGCCAATCTATCAAATGTAAAAACCATGAGCTTTGCGAATCAGCATTGGGCCCATCTGACACAGATTGATCAGCCACCAAAAATGATCAAAATCAATCAATCAATAAATCATCTTACACAGTGATGGATATGCTCAAAACCAAATAGGTCGGTCTTATATGAGTCATCTATTATTGAAACCAGACACAATCAAGCCAATCAAGCCCATCGAGAGATTCGATCCAATCAAGAGAATCAAACTGAATCAAGGGACAATCAAAATGTTGACTAGGTCAGTCAGTCTGTTAGATGTCAGTCTATATTTCACGGTTATGTTCTTACGCTACTCCAAGATCCACCAAGTGAGGAGAGTATCTATGATAGAACGTGACTTATTTTATTTGATTGTTGTCTTTTGAATGTTCACTTTGATTCTGGGGCCATGATGATTTAGGATAAATGCAGAAGGCACTATCACTTATCTGACAGCCATGTAGTTCCACGATCTGAGCTTAACCCTGGGAAAGAATTGGATATTCCTTCTCTTTTATCTGCTTGTTTATTTACCAATAGAATCATAGCGGTATCTTGATGGAATATGGGTGCATTGGATTTCTATCTTGGTTTTTATGGGCTTTCTTCTTAAAATCAAGAGTTCACAGTGCTATCCAGATGGACTTTGGGTACATTGGAATTCTATCTTAGTTTTTTGGTCTTTCTTTTCAAAATCAAGAGTTCATAGCGTTATCTAGATGGACTCTGGGTGTGTTAGAATTCTATCTTGGTTTAATTTTTTCTTTTGTTTAGATTGTTCAGAGGGAAAAGCGGTATCCAGATGGTCAATATCTAGGTGCTTTTGGCTCTCTTTCTTTTCAAACAGGGAACATTGTTGAACCCAGATGGTCAATATTTGGGTGCACTAAGTTCTCTTTCTATTCAATCTCTCTACTCATTCTGGTTATCCTAAGGTCATAGAGGTATCCAGATGGTATGTGACCTAGATGCATTGGACACTCTTTGGAATTTCATAAAAATATGCAATGATGACAAAAATTAGAAACGCGGCAGCAACTTGGGTCACTCATCCTTTCTATCAATTCATATATATCAAAAAATAAAAAATCATTTCTATCATTCCATATCTATCAAATCAAATCCCAAAGAACACATTTCCACTGACTATCTTCTAACTAACACATGCATTACTCAGATATTTTATGCATAATAGATTGCATCCATTCCATTAATGTGCATCAAAAAATAATTAAAAAAATAGCAGTTGCATACATGGTAAATCATAATCACATGCATCCATAAAGCATCTCATTTAAAACATGAATATCATAAAGCACCATCCTTCATACATATGTTAGTATCATAGGAAAAGTAAATCATACATCTAAGCGTCTGCATAATAGAATCACATTGCATAAACATTTCACCATATAAACATAAATCATGTTGAACCATACATATAGAAAGTAAATCAATGCATATAGAATCAAGTTGCATCACACATACATCTAAATATTTGAGTACAATGAACAGTCGCAAGTTGGAACACAAGAAGGTGATCAACAAGTACATCAATAAATATCAGCATGTCAAGATACAAATCATCGATAAGCCTTAGAGTATATAAATGGTACATCACTACAAAAATGGTACAGATACAAAATGGAAGGTCTATAATATCAACAACAGCTACCCCCACCCTTGCCACTAGGTGAACAAGGGGGTGGCATATCAGATGCAGGTCTCTGTGATTGACTAGGAGAACCAACACCACTACTCTGGGACCTCTGAGTCCTACTGGATCTATGCAAAGTTGTATAGCTGGGTACCCGCTGATCTGAAGGAACAATGCCCTCATAGTGGCACCGCTAGTAATCAATCTCTCTCTGGGCCTCACGCCCTGATTTGTAAAACCAATCAAGAAAATATCAATGGGAGGCATCCTGAATAATATAAATAAAGGAATGGACCTTAGAGTGAGCTTATCGCTCTTTATCCTCTACCGCAGTAGCTCTGGCCTTTGCTCCTACAACCTTGCTCTCTAATGTAGTGGCTTGTGCATTAGAAGACACCAATCTGGCCTACAAATATGATACCTACTATGTAAGTCTCTCCAGATCTGAAGGATCTATGTCCATCCCTCCCATAGCCACATCCATATTTCCCTCCTCCACCCTATCCCCTAATCCCTCATCTCCCCTCTCCTGCGCAACTTGGAAGTCCTCACTGTCAGCACTATCTCCAGTACCGCTCCTAGTATTGTTTCTAACACTAGAAGTGCTAGAACCTACACTCTCTGCATCCAAAACCTCAACATCAATGTCACCTATCTCCACATCCACCTCCTTCACTATAACTCTATCCTCCACTCTCGGAGCCAACACAGCAGCAGTGCGAGGATGCACTCTATGCAGCAACTATGGTGCCTCCTCCTCCAAAGCCTCCTCATCCTCAAGGATGATGCTCAAACCAACCCTCCTACCACTACTCCGCCCACCCCTCATCCACACCCCACCACTACCACCCCCAGGACCAGGATCAACTCCTTCAT
>MU215591.1:85153-113952 GCA_018584345.1 Thuja plicata
TCCCTCCCTCCATCCCTCCCTCGACCCTGCCTCTAACATGGTCTCCTCAATAGAATACCAACAATAGGCCATGACACATCAGTGAGTGGCTCTAGACGAGTAGCCTGCCACCATGCATTGTACTATGGAGTAGTACTTGCAACAGAACCAAGTTCAGACATTAGTAACATATACATGTTCAACATAAAGGATTATCCAAAAGAAAGCTAGATAGTGCATAATAGATAACTAAGTATGGATACATCAGAATAGAGAAAAAAATCAAGCAGGGGCAGAATCAGAATAGATACCAGCATCCACAGTAGTAGACCTCCAAGTCCATGCAACATCAGACCCTAGAACTCAGTAACAGCCATATCCAGAGGAATGACTGCACCCCAAAGAGTAGCATCTCTCGATCTACGAGAAAAATAGGCATATGAATCAGTGACATCTTGCCTCTCCCCAAACTGTAGCAACACCCTATCAGTGTTGTGAAAGTTTATCGTATGCACATGCCTACTAACACAGCCAATCAGGAACCTCCATTGTCGACAGAAGGGTTAATGCACATCCTCCCCATCCCAAACAGGATAGTCCATGTAAGACCTCCATATAAAGTATGGTATCATATCCAGCTACTACCGCCAAAACATCAAGTGTCCCATATGTGACTGAATAATGGCATCGTCATACAATGAATACATATGGCCTTTGCATAGGAAGATCCCAAGCACTAACGGGCCTACACACTGCAATGTGCTCCCAAGCCCATGGCTGAAGCAATGTAGCACCGCAACCAAGAAACTTACCTCCAAGGTAAGAAAAATAGAACATATGGAAGTACATGTGGGCCAACATGCATGGACCCCAGGCATATAGGGTATGATCTTGAGCCATACCATGAAAAAAGGCACCGAACCCGATAGAGAATCTGTGTTGGTGACGATCAGGACACAAAATCCAATAAATCAAACTACCTAACAATGTGGACAACCTATCTAGACCCATCCCAAATCTAGACCATGGGATATCATAGGGATCGGACATCCCAAGTTGATCCTGGGGCAGCCCAGAAAGCTTAGACAGTGTAGTCAGACCAGCATCCCGATCGTACTCAACAACGGCCCCTGAATAGGAATCTGCAGGATGTGATAAACATCCTCCAGAGTGACTATGCACTCGCCAGTCGGTAAACTAAAGGTACAAGTCTCAGAATGCCACCTCTTTAATAAGGCAGAGATCAGACCCTTGTTGGTCGTGATCTCGGGCATATAACAAATCCAGTAGAGGCTTAATTGCCTCAAAATGTCTCTCTCAACCTCAGTAACCTGAAAGCGCAGAACCAAACCTGAGGGTCTTGAGTCCTAGCATCGAAGGATAGTCCACGAAAACTGAAAAATAATAGAACACAAAGTATCAGTAACAGGTCAGTGACAAAGTATCGTCAAGTCATTAATGCATGTTAAAAAAGGATTAACAGAACAATTGTGGCAATCCACAAACAATTAAATGACAATTATGGTAATAAACCCGCTGACTATGACACATTTATTTGTTGCGGCATGCAATCGGCAATTGCGGTATCAAAACCGCAATTGCGGCAAAACCACAGCCTATTGCGGTAATATGTGCAGAAACTCAAAAACACAATTTTTTTCAAAATGAAATGAATGAGCATTAACGACAAGGAGGAAAAGGTCACTCACTGGACGTCCTACGCCAGTTGGCTGATGAAAAGTACAAACCCGATCAGAGACATGTACAATGCCTGGAATGCTTGCCATAACTCAAAAAAGACACAAAAAAGTAAAGAAAATAGGATACGCTCTCACCAGAATTGCCAGAGCTCCAGAGTGCAAAGTGGTAAATAAATGACTCTCCTAGCTATTTATAGAGGTTTTCAAAAACCCTAATTCCTCCAAAACCTCAAGATTATCTTCCGGACCCTGGAAATTTCAAATCTCAATATCAGGGCCATAATAAAGCATTTTTCAGATCAGTCAGCTACCCATATTCCAATTTGCAGTTTCAACAAATTAACATTCATGTCGTGAATTTTTCCCTCAAATTTGTTGATGGGGCATAAATACACCTACTATCGCCAAGGCAAGCTAGGGCGGGATCAAAACAGATATTCTTTGACACACTGCGACAAACCACATTGCATCAAAGAGGGGAAAATGTAGACACCCTAAAATGGACAGACTTGCAACTTCACATTAAAAACACTAATTTTCATCTATTGATTAATGGTTTTTTAATCGTTAATTAATCATCTATTTTATTCTAAATTCAATTCATCTATTAATTAATAAATTTTTAATCTTTAATTAATCATCTATTTTCCTCTAAATTCATTTCCCAAATCATCTAATCAAATTCTCAAAATTAATTAAATAATTAATTTTATTTAATTAATTAACCTTAATTGATTAATTACCATTAATTAATTAAATTTAATTTCCTATAGTTTAAATTGAAAGGTTTAAACTTACTAACTTATTTCTTCCAATTAAATTAATTTAATTTCTTTCAATAAAGCAATTCTAAATCAAAAAAAAAAAACAATTATCTCATATGTTGAAAAATTTAATTACATAAATGAATTAAATAATCAATTATGTTCAAAGAGATAATCCCAAATCAGATCACATGGGTTACTCCACCCATCTCTCCAATTCTCATGGGTTTCTCCACCCACCTCTTCAGTTCTAAAAGGTAACTCAAAATTAGCTCTTCAGTTCACCAAACTCTATCTCCTCTCTCTCAGTTGAAGAGGTGGAGTTTACTAATGGCTTCTCCAGTTCCCTTTGATCTCAATCATTCATCTTCCTATCTCTGGGATTGATCTCAACCATGCATCTCATTCCCAATTTCTATATAACAAACCCTTCATAACCATTTGAAGGATCTAGGATTTCAAGCTCACATGCGCCATTACTCTATCAGATCGGTTCTAGCATTCAAAGCCATCTTGTGATCACACATTTCAATAGCATATTCTCAATGCTCCCAACTCATAGACACTGCCCACATCAATAATGAGCATCGAAGATAGTGTTTCGGAAGGAGTAGAGAGAAACAATAGAAGCTTCAAGCAATTGGGTTTGCATTCGTTTGTTTCCCTTTCTTTTCTTGTATATTTTATTGATACATTAAGTGTTCGTTATTAGTAGTTTCTTGTATTAATTTCCCCATTTCAAACTGGTGCTACTAACCCTCATCGTTGGAAAGAGAAGGAACCATGGATACGAAACGCATACAATGATTTCCTTAGCTGCACTTCCATTTCAAGATCATGCAACCAAGCTACCTCTGAATCTCAAAATAAACTCAACTAGACTTGGCCTAACCTCAGGTTCATCTGGAGATTCAGAGATAAAGTAAAATCGAAATCACTAAATTAAATACTAACTCTAGAGTTTATTCGGAGATTATGTGTTGATTACACAATCAAAACAAGGACAAAACAAGATCAACGACCCTCGCCTGATCGCTGAATAAAAAATTGACTTTGACTAAAATATAGCGATCAAGCGCCAACCGCTCATCTCTAAGAAGATTGACAATCCTCGTCAAGTCTCTAAACAATTAACTAACCCAAAGTCCATTCGGAGATTCAGCGACAAGGAAAAATTGCAAACCCTTGGTTGACTCAGGTCACATTACGAGATTATGAGATAAAGGTCGCGCAAAGTCCCCAGATAAAAAACTTAACTTAGAATTGATTCAGAGATCAAGCGACAGCCACATGATTAGATCTGCATCTATAGTCCTCACCAAATCTCTGAATAAGAAGCTTAACCTTGACTTTATCTCGCGACTTAGTGCCAACCACAAGATCAAAACAAGATCTACGACCATGACTTGATCCCGCAATCCTTAAGAGAATATTCCTTTCTTTTTGAGATTAAGAGATAAGAGCCTGCACCAAGTCTCCAGACCATAAAGAATATTTGATCCCGATCAAGAGATTAGGAGATAAAGACAAGGAGAAAAAGTGCACATGACAAAAATAAGACTTAAGTTACTCAGAAAAGTAATTTCAAAATAGAACAAGGTCATGATGGTTTAGGGTTTTTCAAGTAATGACACAAAAAGACCTAGGGTTTAAGGCTCTCATGCATTTTTCAGAACCAAATTTCTTGGGATACTTACATTTTCAAAAAAAATTGAGGGCACACTGGAGCACACTTCAACATTTAAGGCACAAACTAACACTGGGAACTAAATTTTTTAGCATGACTCAGAAAACCTAAAATAGACCCAACAATGTGGACTCATATGTCCGCTAAAGTGGGGGCTAAATGTATCATCCTAAAAACTAAGAACCCTTATTAGGTTCTCATTTTTACCTCCATTTTAGTATGTATGTGTTCCCACATTTATTTCACATTCTTGTAGCACATAAATTGCATCCTATATTAACATTTTTTCTCAAAACTTGAGGTTGGCTCTTGCTTCTAAGCATGATTTCTCATTTTTCATCCAATTAACTAATACATTTCCTCACCTAGGGCCTATTCATTTATTTTCCACTTTTGGGACCCTTCCTAACCTAAAAACAACCTATAATTTCTCCCTGCTCCCCTTTTCACCTTCCTTCACATCCTAGTAAAATTTGAGCTCATTTCACTAGTGGAAAGTCAAAATGTTGACTTTTTCCTGGGGATAAGTCAACAAGTCAACTTATCCCTGGGGAATTGAGCCCAAATTTGGCCCAAGGCCTGATGGCAGGGATTTCCTCCGAGGTTTAGATTTATACTCAGCCTGGATTTGATGAGCCTTGAAATGAGTATAAAAGGATATCTTCTCCTATCATTTTGAGATATACATTCTTATGCAAGATATCCATGAACCATCTACAATTGAGAAGCAATCGATTATTTCAAGGAAAAATGGAGTTCAAGATCTATTCTTCAAACAAGCATCTAAGTCTTCAATCCTTCTTTCTCATCAAGCATTGTCAGAAACTACAACATCTATCATTCAATGGTTTGGTTTCATGATTTCCTATTAGGTTTTTGTGGAGTTCAAGATATTTCATTAACACTTGTGATCACATCCAAAGAGGCATTGCATCATCAAGGTATAAGGTGATTTATGTTTCAGATCTAGTTTTCATTTCATTTTTCCTTATACAATTTCAATTCTATTTCAAGGTTTGTTATAATATCAATATTTCCTTGGTTGTATTTAGTTTAGGATATTCCTTTGGAATCCCTACATGTAATTTTTCATCTTGTACATGTGTGAGGACATGCCATTTATTTTTATTCCTTTAATAAGGAATGTTAGTTTATCCTCCTTATGAGGACGATGACACATTGCACACACATATTGTGAATGGTGGCATTCATAGATATGGGAGTTACTTTGTAACTCCTCTCCTCATCTCTATTTAAGAGATCTCTCTCTCTCTCTCTCTCTCTCTCTCTCTCTCATAATACACAAGGGGTTTTTCTTTTCTTTTCCTTTTTCAAAATCTCTTGTGTCTCCTCTTCTCATTTGGATGATTGCTCTCAAGTTGTTCTTCTTGTATGGTAACATTACTTCAATCAAAAAAATTACTTGGATTTATTTTTATCTTTACTCTTGTATTATCTTTCAAGGTTGATTCCTAAACATGGGTTTGACCAGGGAAAACCCCTTTCCACAATCTTTTTTCCATTTTTTTTTGTGTGTAGGAACAAATTATGGAGTTGCAGATTCAGATCTAGGAAGAATAGACACAGTCACAGGAACCCATGAAATTTCATCACATTCAGAGTAGTTGGGTACAATTCAACCTATTTACTTGTCCTTGCTCTTTTTGACTAAAAATTTCAGGACATAAATATTCAAGTCTCTACCTTTCAGATCTAAAGTTACAACAAAATATGAGATTCCGATGATAGTCAAATACAGATCCAAAGTTCTACCTTCTCGTCCTTGTTTTAAGGTACACTTGTTCTTACTTCATTTTCCTTGCACTTAATTTCATAGATCATATTTACTATCATTTACTTTGTCTATCATATCTACTTAAGGAATAAAATCGCCATTGGGTATAGATCTTGCATTAGCACACATCCTCCTTTTGGTTGTGCTAATTAGATTTTCTTTATGAGGGTTTGTATTCCAATGTATGTAGGACTTGGTAAGTAATCTACATCTTAGCATTTCTTACCATTTTATATTGTACAAAAACATACAATCCACAACGTGATCTCATCCTATATATATCATCTAACAATAAAATACATCATTAGGTTGGCCTAATTAGATGAAACATCTATAACATAAATAGTCAGTCCAAAATACAATGTCTAATGCATTGCAGAAGGAAAATAAAACTTGCAAAGCATCACACCACATGTGTTGATGACACACCATCTTATTACACTCAAATTATTGCCTTTATAGCCTAATGCCCCAAAACTACTTAAGTAAAGAAAGCCAACCAAACAATTTTAATAAATGATGTGGACCTCCAAAAACACCTATGCATGCATAACATAACATATCTCGACACTAATAAAACTCATCTAAGAACCACCACACAAAATACTCAAAGGAAAAGGAATGCAAGGCATTTCAACAATCAAGTGCACTATCATCGCATTAACCAACACTCAAATTATCAAAAAATATTTGTGGAATGAATTCAAACTTGAAACCTAGAAGATATATCTTACTTTTTCATCCACCAACATCATATTAAAAATGCAAGCCAAGGTAAAATAATGCATAACAATGCAAACTAAGATACAATAACCAAGTCTATCATACTATATTTTTGAACAATCATACTTAGCCAAATTATGACACAAACACTTAGACACTACCTCAATACTATGGAATAGACATGAATCATGTGGATACTCCATCTCTAATCATTACTAGTAATCTTCACATATCAGTGACAATACTTATGCAACACCCTTATACAACAACATTCTGAAAATAGCAAGTACACAACTAAACTCATACTTCTAGACCTTATGATACATATACTTTTGAACCTCATGACACATTGGGTTGACATCAAGACAACAAGTTTGAAATCATAACAAAAAAAACTCATGTTTAAAATAATTTAAATGTTAAGAGGTTACTCAGGACACATGCAAAATGTGTAAATGTCCACATAATGCACCAGTGTCTAGAAAATTTGTGCTAAGAAAAATGTGGGAAATAAGAGAGACGCACAACTAATGCAAAAGTGATGTTGAAAGGCAGATGCTGAATTCAAAACCCTAAGCATCCTAAGAGGAAAAATGATAATGAAAGGGCCAAAATGAGTCTACTCAAATGCTATGGGAATGGACATTAAAGTGGCTAGAAAAGTGTAGGTGAATTTGCAAACTAGTATGCATTTTTGACTCAGAATTCAATAGATTGTTACATAGGTATTTAATACACATGGTTAGTAATTAGCACATCTCAATGGATGTTATTATGAGTTACTTTAAATTGTTCTTGAAGATCCCACATTCATATTCTATTTTTTTCTATCCTTGGTTTCTATGTAGAGTTTTGTGGCAATTTTTTGAATGACTTCTAAGATAAACTAGAGAAAATACTTGATACCACATAAATGGGAGTCAATGGATTTTAATGAATATGACACAATTAAACTGGGTAAGATATTCATCTTTATTTCTCCAATGGTTTAAAATGGTCTTTGCATGGTGGTTGGCTAGAATTTATTGAATGAGTTCTCGTCTAAGAATTAATTGAGCCAGATTGCTTCTAACTTTTAGTCCAATATTATGAATATTTCTTAGAATGTATGTTTTGTGAAATTTTTGGATACTGCATAAATTTTGGTGGAATTACTTCTTGCTAAGAGACTAGAAAATACTCTCTTAGACTATGATGTGAATTCTAGTGCTTACAAAGTTGGGTGGAATGTTTTCTTAGTCTCTACTATTGAAATTTGAGGTTGCTCAATACTTTTTTATATAATGTGAGATAATTTATACTTTAGGGATCATTGGAATAGCACAATTTTTCTTTGCATAAGAATGATAATGAACTTTGCAATTGCATCATGGTGAGTATGAGAGAAGTTGTATACAAGTTTTTTTTTAATCTAGGGTGGCTTGCATTAGTGATGAGGTTGGTAGGGGTTATGGAATACAATGTATTTATGGTGAAGATAGTAATAGTAATTGGCTGACTAGTGTGTTAATATTAGTTTTGTCTCACTATTTTCTATTTCGTGGTGTCTAGATTCATTGTCTAACACTGAATATGAGAATTTGTATGAATTCATGTTGATTTCTCATTAGTTTTTTTTATAGTAGTCAAATTTATTAGGTTTCAAAAGTAATTTTGAAATATGTCTTTTAGTAAAGAGGCTTGTATTTCTTGGTATAGGTTAAACAATTTTTTGCTAGTAGTTTTGAAGACAGGTACAAACATCTTAATTTTATGTATTTGTTTTATATGTTAATATAAACGATATGAACTCCAATGGTTCACATTTATCTATTAAAATAATAATATTAAGGTGATGGATATGATTATTCTATTGTAGAACCTTTCTCTAGTAAAGACTAGGCTTCCATCATGAGTCATGTTTGGTCTAAATATTTGGATCTTAAAAAGTCATGCTTTGGATGGCTTTTGATTTTAAAAAAGATTGTTGTTGGTATCATTGTTAAAGATGTTGAAATTTGTCTTAAATATGCAATTGTGATGAGTATATTATTTATCTCTTCTTTATTATAAATTTGTTAGCAATGTTTATTTAAAAATTTTAAGAAATAAGTTAGGATGAGATAATAAGAATGGTGTTGAATGATGTGAGATTGTCTTCAACTTCCTTGAAGGTTTTGACAAAATGTAATTGGTTTTTATTAAATCTATCTATTAAAATTGTATAGCATCTTTGGTGACTTTTAGTGTAAGAGAAGATTTCTAAAGGAGGATTACAATGAGTTCATCTATTCTTCCACTATTTTTTAGTTTACTATATTGTTGACGATTTCCATAAAGTAAAATTTATTAATCACTAGACCAAGACAAATTAATGTTACTGAAATTAAATATTGTGATGATTTGAAAATGAGAACAATAATAATGATGATGATATTTTAAAGAATGACGTTCTTTTTTACAATAGTGATAATACAATTTTTATTGTTATAGACATAGCCATTGCTTGATGATATCTATATAATTTTTAACATTTTTCACAACTATTAAGATTGTCAAGTTCTATTACTAAAACTTAAGATATATCTAAAAACCAACTCAATATGATTTTTTTTAATGCTTATAACATTCTATATAAAAATAATTGACTTATAGTACTTTAACCAAATATAAACATCCCCATTACTGTGTGTAATATTTTTGTTGTATAATTTTTATTTGTGATAATGGATTTGGAGTCTTAAATATTGATAATGGGGATGTGATATCCCCATTCTCTTCTTAGTGTGCGATTTACATCAACAACGTCATCATCTTTTGGGGGGGCTTATAAGCTTCTTCACTTCTTATCTCTTTTTTAGGGGATAGTTTTTCCCTACTCGATTTTCTATCTTTCTCATTTTATGAGAGATTTCATTGTACATGGGTACCTAACATGGCTAGTAGCTGGGACCCATCTTTTTCATCTCCTCCTAAGTTATGCTTAAGGGGGTGGTGTTCGTGTAATTATTTAATTACACTTAGGCTTATTAAGCGTACTTAGTCGTATATTTTTACTCGACACTTGTCTACACAAATTGTCTTTGTTTAGGAGTTGTTTATAGAGGTGTCTAGAGAGGTGTCAATTTCATTTCGATACCACACCCTAGGATCGTGTGAGGCAACTTGCCGTCACTAATTGAGTGTTGGAATCGACTTCTGATTCGATCCAATCACTCACATCTATATGTACACTTATCTTTTTCATTATTGAACGGTCGACTTTGCTCATCGTATTTATGTGCTTCATTTTTATCTATTTAGATCTCCAGTGGTTCTTTCAAAGAATACATTGAAACAGTGTTTGGGTTACCTTCAAAGCATAATGATATAATGGTTGGAAATGTTGGTAGACATGCATGCCAAATGTGGGTTAGGAGAGCATATGAAATGCTTAATAAAATGCCTTGAAGAAATGCACTTGAACAATTTTCCAAAATGTCTCTGATTGTGTTTAGTCAGATTTTAAGAAAATACTGCAACTTATATTCTTATGAACATCTATGCGAAGTTCAAGAATTTGGTTGAGCAAATGAAGGAAATGGGTGTCATAATTTCATGTGGAGATGATTGATGATGATAAATCAAATAATCTGAAAGCAAGCTTTCACTATGTTGTGAATCCGATATAATGAAGAGACATCTATAAAAGATAACAAAATGTAGATTTTTGTCAAGAGTTATAGTAAGAATAACTTTGTTAGATCCATATTCAAAGCATGGAATCAGAGACAAAGAATGCTAATTTTTTTTGAGAATATCCAAAGAATAATAGCATTTGAATTGTTTTACATAATGCCTCATAGCACCTACCCATTTTGTATAAATTCAGCACATTCTGTCCATATGAAGCCTAAATTCAAATTTAGAGAAAACATACTGACCAGACATGTCAAAAGTATTATGTATCTTTTCTGAGCTTCAATGCTACAATAGTTGTTATCATATTTCAAATAGTGAATTTTTTGTCCATTCATCAAACAACTATTAGCATTTTAGCTATAATAGTAATATGAGTAAAGACCAAGCCTAATTTCTCATGTTTAATAACAACTCCATATTCAAGCTATTGGATTTCCACAATCCATAAGATCATGTAGTGCTCCTTTTGTTCTCTTGCATCCTGATGATGGATCACGTACTGTGATTCGAAACTTGATGAAAAAATTTATTTACACAATCTAATCTAGAAACTTGCACTAAGCTCCATATTAATATGATCTAAGAATATTGCACTTGGTTTCAAGGACATTGTAGATTCATCCAAAGTGCAGTATAATTTGGTTACTAGATCATAGAATTGTAGAGATAATGTTATATTTTGCTGCCACACAAAAACCATTTTTAATGCATAATGCATACAAACACACTTGTATAAAAGTTGCGACGCCATGTTTAGAACAATATTATTCATTGAGGATAATTTTCCTTCAAATTTGTTAACCGGGAAATGAAACAAACCACCAGCAAAATTAGCACTTGTCCAATTATAAAATAAGAAAATACATTCAAAAATTATTTTATATAATGGAATTATTGTAAATCATAGATTAAAATGTTTGGGTACGGTTCTCTATGAAGAACTCCATGAAAACATTAGTCTTCGTCTATGAATAGAAAACTAATAAATCTAATCCATTTATTTGATCTTATCATTTATGTAGATTTACATCAATTAATAGTTCATGTTCTTCGAAAAGATATGGATTCTACATATCTGGTGAGGAGATAAAGCTTGTGAGCATAAATCAAGCTCTTAAATAGTTATGTGGTCTAGTGATGGCTCAAAAGTCCACAAACAGATCAAAATACATTGAACAATGTATGGCCGCCACGTTAAATGCAGCTCCAAGTTGCATTGTTAAATAATAATAAAAGAACGTCAACAAGGTTATGGATGCCCACGTCTATTGCATGGCTTGACATGCAAGCTGGAGGCTGGTCCCTATCTCATATCACACGACCAAACAAATTTACTCCTGATTTAATCAATTCTCTTTACACTTATATATATATATATATATATATATATATATATATATAACTACTTAGCTAGTCAACATGAAAGCTTGTAACATATATATTAAAAAACAATAGATCCCTAAACACATCAAAATCATCACCTCTATTGGCCCCTATGTGAAATGTCATATTGGTAACATATTTTACTAATATAATTTTGAAAATAAACCATGTTTTTGTATTGATATTTTCATCTAAATTATAATTAGTTGACATAGTATATGTAAAAACTTTGATCTTGTGATTCATAGATTTTAGTGTTGCTTGTTAAATTAATTTTGTATTGTATGTATAATATATATGTCAGAAAGTAATTTTCAATTGATATTATTTTGATTGATGTCAAAATGACAACATATTTATAACTTAAGATTTACCATTCAAAATGACAACATATTTATAACTTAAGATTTACCATTAGTAATATAAGGAAGAGAAATAGAACAAACAATTTGAATATGGAATTATTGTTGCCACATTAACAATGTATCTTCATCTTTTAGTTTGAAATTATTATAACACTTTTAATTCTCACAATAGTAATAGAATTATCATATTATCATGTCACTCATTCTATTGATGATATCTAGGTACTCAAAAAATAATAAAGAAACTTGTTACAGAACATTCTATGTCCACAAAACACTTTTCTATGTGACAATATATTAATTTTATAGTCTATTAATTGAATTTCATACTAATACAATCCTTTCATATCTTTTTGCATTTTACTTCTTTCTAATTGATGCATCTACAATTAATAAATGATTTTTTACATGAAATAGTAATTGAACCTTGAATATAATATTTTGAAATGAATATTTATCTAAGATTGCTTATGCTCACAATATTTTGTTGCCTTAATTTAGATCCTTAATAATTTTCTTTGTATAACATTCCTAGATAAATTTTATTTTCATAATTATTATTGATTATGTTCATATTGTAATTCTCACGCTTCAAAATCATTTTTCAAATGCAACCCCGTTTCACCTACAATTTTGTGTCTCCTTTCTTTACACTAAACAAGTACATTTAAAGGTGCGAGAATAATTACTTTTATTTACCTTGGATACTCAATCCTTCAATATTGACTCAAAAGAAAGAGATTGTTAAAAGTCAGTTAGTTGCATTACCCTACTCCTCATTATGGCCACAAAAAAACTATTTGTAAAATGGTTTCTACAATGACAATGACTATTTTGAATGATTTTCTATGGTGACTATAACTAATTAATAATTATTTTGTACAATGTTTTTGATTAAAAAAGAAGCCAAAACAAGGGGCTGACCCAAAAAGAACATAGCTAGCACGAGAAGTGCAAGACTACCAGCACATAACCAGAGTCAGCAAACCCTCAGCCAATCCCTTCTTTGAAAATTAAAAACTAGAAACTAGAAACTACAGGCCCCAACTTCAACAAGAAGTTGGTAACCAGCTTGTTAACACGAACAAACCCCAACTTCACCACGAAGTTGGTAACCAGTCTGTGCACGTTAGTATCAACAGAGTTTAAAATATCATAAGCAAGAGAGAAAGTAACAGTTTTACAGTCAATGATGATAAACAAAGTAGCAGACATGCCCAAAATGGCCAACAACCCAAAACAAAAAATAGACCAAAACATCAAAAATGAACATAAAACTATTTGGGGTTTTTATCCCCTTCATTAAGCACCAGCTTAAGCCAATCTTCCGCAAGGAATTGGAAGAGCTTCCTGTTATTCTGAACCTCCCCAGGAGTCTTCTCTTTCTCCATGTGCAGTAGCTGAAGAGTTGTAGCCGCCGAATGCATAACTTTGACCACAAACTCTGCAATTCTATTGAAACTTTCTCCCAGCTCTCTGATTTCCTCCTTAACCTTGCAGAGGTCCTTTTTGGAAACTAAATCCTGAAAGGAGGCCTGAAGCCGCTTAACATCCTCCTACATTTTGTTTAGGTCACCCTCAGCCTCCACCTTACTTTCCTCCAGGGCCTCATCCTTGTTACCCCCGGTTTCCTTCTTAGTCTCATACTTCACCTGCGGACCAGAAGGCGAGGTAGCCGTAAGCGGCAAGTCCGAGTGTTTTTCATCAAAAACTTCTTTTTCGATAAATCTACCGTGGGTAGTTTGAAACTTGCCAAAATCTGGGAAGATTCCTAGCTTTTCTCGGCTCCCTCCATAGACGGGGAGACTTTGTCTCTGTCTTTGTCAAAGCTATCCTCATCCTTCTTGATTTTTTTCCTTTATTTTTATCCTCGCTACTTCCTTTCTGCCTCCCTTCTTCCTCCTCCAATTCCTCCTCTTCCTCATCATCCTCCAGATACCTTTTTCTTACAGCTTTCTATTTAAACTGAGTATTGGAGCCAATTCTGTGGGACCTCCTCCTGCTATCATTTTCGTCTTCTTCCTCCTCAAAATCAATGTTGATTTGAGTTCCTCCCACTGGACCCATTTTGTCTTTCTTGGATTTATTACGCACAGGATTTTGCATTTTGGAGGATGAGGTGGGATGAGAATGAGAAACCATTAACTCTTTAGGAGCATTAGCAGAGGGAGTGTTAAAATCCTGCAGAGTGACAATTCTAGGAGGACATAAAGAAAGGTGAAAATTATATAGACGCAGAATCAAACCTTGGTGTAGAATGCAATAATTCTTCTTGGAATTTTTCTTTTCTCTCACATCCATCACCGAAGCCTCGAGAGAGTGCATCAGGTAAAAAGGAAAGGAAATAGTATCATTATAGCAAAAGTGGTTGAGTAGAGGAAAGTGGTAGTTAGAACAGGTGCCAAAACGACCTTCCAGAGTAAGGTATTTCATCATAGTGAGGCATACCTCATTCCAGGGATTAGGAAGCACCTCGCGTTTGAAGCCCCCACGTCTCCAGATAGGAATCTCTATTTTCTTAAAAAATCTCTTCATGCTAGGATCGTCTCTGCTTTTCGTAACCTTTTTCCACTTTCTTCCATCAGTGGAGAGCCCCGTTGCTTGGGCAATAACCTCTTTGTTGATTTCAAAGGTTATCCCATTTATGGTTACCTTACACTCCATCCAAGAATTAACCAGCTACATCGAAATGATTTCATCGCTACCCTCCATGGCTTCCACGTAAGGGTAAAAGCCTCCCTCCTTCAAGTAAGTAACTGCACAAGGGTTTTTGAGAAAACCATCCTCAATTTTGGAGGGCTCCACATGGACCATATAGCCACCCATTTCAGAACTGTGCTCAGAAAGATCCTCTTCTTGAGACTCTAGAGACATCCCACCCATTCTATCACCACACAGACCATCCTTCACACAAACCCAGAAAAGAAAGCCAACGCAAAACACCCAGTGAAGGCAACCAATGAAGACGATGACGGAGATCCAGTTAGGAATAAAATCGGACACTTTAATGAACTGTAAATAGCAGGTACTAATCACATGGGTGGCTGAAATGAAAGCAAAGCCATCCCATGACATGAAATGATTGCATATCTTGGGTTTAAAATGCCAACAAAGCCCAATCATCTTATAAGGGCTCCCAAGATGCGTTTCAATCCCTATGTCAGTGCTTTTCTTTAAAGTGCCCGTACTTTCTCCCAAATAAGCAATAAAATCCCATCTTTTCAGCATTATACTAAAATTAATTTTCTTTCCCATTATGCTTTTAAAATTTGAATTCGTGCTGCATCTCGTAAAACTACAAGCCACCTTTCTTGTCCAATCAACTTCATCCATGTGCCACATCATTTAAATTCTTTTCATTCTCCACAAGTAAAACTATTTGCTTGGTCAGCAAATTCAAATTTCTCCAACACCTAGTTCCTTGTATGGCAAGACCCGTGGCAGCCAGCATGTCCGCAACTGCATTTTCCTCTCTATAAATGTGTTTCAATTTGAATTCATCTAGCCTAGGGAGCAACAACCATATATCCTATAGTAGATAAGACATATTCCAGCTAGCCCTGTATTTTCCCTTGACCATTTCTATCACTATTTTTGAGTTGCCCTCGATAATCATCTTTTTAATTCCCACTGCAAATTCCACCTTCAGTCCCTAAAACAAGGCAGAGATTTATGCCACATTGTTAGAACCCATCCCGAGATGAACCGCATAAACAATAATCATCTTCCCAGGTGGTCCCAGTTAATACCTCCACCAACGACAATCCCATTAGAGGTAGCCCCATCGAAATTCAACTTGGTGAAATTTTCCTCCGAGGGGGTCCACTTGGTATTTCTCCTCGCAACCACCTTAGAGAAATCAAAAAAAGAGGAGGAAGGGAGCTGCCAAACCTTAGCTAGTTTACAATCTAAATCATTTGGGGGGAACTGAGGGATTTTCCACCAGTATATTTCCAGGCGTTCCTTCAGCAGATTGACAGTCAATCTCACCGTCCCCTCAACATTTGTTTCCTCCCCTCTAAACACCTGATTATTTCTTTCTTTCCACAGACTCCAATAAAAATGCGGGGGTAATATTCTCCATAGTAGACTAATAAGCGAGTGCCCTGAAAAGTGACCTCAGTTGCAAACAAATTGGTCAACATTTTCTATAAAAACCCAATCCAACTGCATTTTGCTCATCATTTTGAACCACACCATTGACACATAGGGACAATGAATAAGGAGATGGTTAATAGTCTCAACCTGATTTTTACACATAATGCATCTATTAACCACCTAAACTCCCCTCTTTTGGAGATCCAATGTCATAATTTTACCATGAATCACTATCCACCAGAAGAAACTGACTTTAGGGATCAATTGAGGGATGCATGTACCTTTCCCCAAATTTTCTCATTCACCACCATCTTTAAATTGGCTAAATACGCAGATTTCACTGTGATCTCCCACAACTTGTTATGGCACCAGACAACCTTATCCTCTATCTTAGAGAGGGGAATCCTAATGCCTTCCAAAAGCTTCTAAATCTCCTTGATATAAAGAGGAACTTGGGCCTGATCAAGATAAGCATCTGCCAAAGTTTTCCATTTCCTATCTTGAGTTATGTAATCTTTAAATTTACTCCCAAAATGAGAAACCAGTTTGTCCCTAATGAGACCATACTTGTCCTGACATAGGGGTTTATCGCTTACCCACCAGTCCTCCCAGAAATTGATCTGAGAACCATTACCAACCATCCATTTCAACCCCCTAAATAAAGTTCCCTTACATTTAGCAATAAAATTCCAAATTTTAGAGCGAGAAGGAAAATTATGACAATAGGGGAATTGGGTTGAATCATTAAAATATTTGGCCCTCATAATTTTCCTCAATCCAGTGGTTCCTCTAAACAGCTGCCAACCATTTTTGGTTATCAAAGCCTTGTTTAGGTTTTTCATTTTCCTCACTCCCAGCCCGCCCAACAACTTCAGTTTACAAACCGTATCCCAGCTGACCAAGTTCATTCTGGCTTTTTCCTCCACCCCCGTCCACAAAAAAATTATTTTTTGTACAATGTTATGCATATTGTAAAAAACTTTATTTATAACTATGTACTTGTATAACAGATTTCTGCAATAACTATATAATGAAATAACTTTCTAAAAAATAATATGTGCTTGTTAGTAAATATCTTCCCCCTTTTCCACCTCTACGCAATACATCATTTCCCAATCTATTTACAATCATTTGTAAAGCTCTTCCTCCTCATCATGGCACCCTTAGACACCTCTATTTGAGATTAAACATAGCTAAGTTCCACATAAATATAACTACAAGTCATCAAATTATTTGCAAGAAATGAAATATTTCACTACCCAAAGAAATCATTAGACATTCTTGCAAATAAATTTCCTTGCCTATATATCCTTAAAATTAGGGATATTAGTGACCACAAAATATAGGTAACAAACAACCAACACAATTACTATTAAAATTTAATTATAATAAACTATCATTAAGAGTATAATGAGACATGGCTAAGGTGTGGTGTTGTTTCAACATCCATGAAAAATTTCTTTTGATCCATCACAATCATCTAATGTAATAATGATCTAAAATTAAAGGTTAACATATAACACATTTTAACTAAATAATGTATATAAGACTTATTTCCTTGATCTATCCAATACATTTCATCGAACCACTTTAAGCTAATCATGTTCATATATGTGGTTTTCAAACAATATATCAAATTAGAAGCTTTAAATTTATTAGGGTTCAAATGTTAGTGTTACAAGATGTTTTACCTAACAAGTTTGATCTTATCCTACTTTTTTGAGTCCTAAATTCACACCATGTTTAAGCTCATCTAGAGGTTGAGATATTCTCTCCTCACCTTATGTGAGATTTGTGAGATTCTTGTCTCACCTTATGCAAACTCATAAAGTGTCTCATCACTTGTCCATGGAGTCCTACACTTATTGCATACTTGGAAGGGTCATCAGAGTTTCACTCCTATCTTTTCACCTCTTCTTGGTTGCCTTTATATGAAAGGTACATTGATGTACATTTGTGACAATTGCTTATGATATTTCAATTTTTGCATCTTACTAGTTTCTGCATAGTATTTGTTTTTGTAAGATATCTTAATTTTTGCCAATATGGTTTCAGAGCATACTTGAAAAATTTCTCAGTTTTATGCTTGATTTTGAGTGTCACAGTCTTAAGGAAAAAAATGGAGCTTGCTAGAGCAAAATATACACCGTGATTGAACTCAAAAGGGTTAAAAACTCCAATTTTCATCTAAGGCACTTCAAATTTGGGGATCATAAATTTGTTGGTGTTTTTTTGGCCCTATCATGGTTAGGTTATATAAAAAATTGTATGCTTGTACCATCATCTTGTTCTACGTGTTTCCATTTTTGGATAGTGAATTAAAAAATTGGCAGGCCAAAAATTATTTTTGCAAAAAGCCTTTTTTTAAATTAGAAAAATATATATACGAAAAACCTTTTTTTTTTTTTTTTGTGGGGGGGGGGGGGCCTNGGGGGGGGGGGGTCCTACATATGCCATATACAGTATTGTGCAGGAGTATTGCACGTACTACCCTGCATAGTAGCTACACAAGGGACATGATGTTTAACTATTTTCTTGCCCTAAAGAATATTCCTTTTGAATATTTTTTGGCTAGTTAGATGCTACATATGTGTCCAATCAGTAGTCCATCCTCAGTTAATGCTCCATCATCACTCTATTAACATGTTGACATCATAATGACATCATCATTTTTGGTTCAACATTTGCACCCCCTCTTCGTTGGTCTATTTAGTTATTTGCCTCAACTTTGAGAGGTCCTTTCTCAGTCCTATGGAGGGCTTTTTGAGTATTTTTTTTAATGTATGCCCTCTTTGTGCTTTATCTGGTGTAGTTTATTTTCCAAAATGAAGTACAATTTTATTCTTATTTTTTCTTTAGAGGACACCTTGCACAATTCCCATTTATGGAACTTTGACAGGCTCATTGGGCTCATATGCACACATTTTTTGTTGTCATTTTTTAGCTTGTATGTTTTTTCAAGCTCTACACAGTGATGATGCTTATTTTACATGATAGAACTAAAAAAATTATATTTTGATTAGGCCTCTTTTGATACCTTGTACATCTTTTCTATTCTATAATTGCACTAAAATAAAAATTCATATCATTGTATACTTTTGTGGGGTTCTATGTTTTATACTATGGGATTTTTATTTCATGGTTTTAGATCATCTTGTTGAGGTTTGAAAGAAAATAATGCATTTCTCTTATTTGTCCACCTCATGACATAAAACATGTAAGAACTCAGTTCACAACATATAATTATGTAAATGCACACATATAAAGTGTCAAAAAATTGCATGTGTGTTCCTTATAGAGGGAATGGTAGATCTAAGGTTGGGTCTCATTCTTGTGTGCATCACTGTGTCCAATTTTAGTTAATTTTCCATCATCACTTCCTTCTCAACATTCTGGGGGGATCATGACATTTGTGCTACTAATATTTCTACTTTCAGTGGAGTAGTGGAGGAACCTCATGAAGCCTTATGAACTTACCACAGTTTTTAGGTGTCACATAGAGATATTCATTTGTACTTCTCAAATGGGAGATTCTTTTAGTGGATCATTTTGTAAGATTCATGAACACTGCGTAATTAGAAGAGATAAGTAGTGTACTACATGACATTGGTGCTTTTCTATTTTTTTTCTTTGATTATCCATGTGGGTCACCTAACACTTCTAAGTAGTGTACTACATGGCACTCATGCTTTGTTATTTGTTTTCTTCGATCATAGTTTTATCTCTTGATCTACATCTTCTTCCAGAGGTTCATTAATTCCAACATACACTTGTTTATCTTTTCTTAGATTTTATAGATATTGACATGCTTTAGGAGTCCTTCATTATCATATGAACATCTTCACATGGACATCTTTGTAGGAGGTTTTATCCTTCTTATTATCTCTTTTAGAGGGGAGTTTTTTTCCCAATATTTTTAAATGGAAAACCTAATGAGGGAAAAAATACAATGAGGATTAACTCACACTATATGAAACAACTAAATATAATATTATTTTTAGGCTCTAGACCAAAGTAGCTCACTACTCTTGATTTTACTTGTAGGCTATGGCCTGCAACCTCAGGGAAAGATACAATGGACTTGTAGAGACTAAAGATCACTTCTTCAAAAAAAGATATAATAATATTTTATTACAATGAGATAGTATTGTTGAACTGAAGTGAAACACATCCTTTGAAATGCTAATTATAGCTCGCTACTCTAAACATTATATTTATTGACTTCATTATTGCTCATTTGCACTTACAAATATTTTCGCTTACAAATATTTTCACTTATACCACACACCATACAAAAAATCTTATTCGAATAGTCAGCCCAAAATATAATCTCTAATGCATTGTAGAAGGAAAATAAAATGTACAAAGCATCACACCACATGTGTTGACACACCATCTTATTACACCCAAGTCATTTCCCTTATCACCAAATGCTCCAAAAATGATCAAGTAAATCAAGCCAACCAAACATTTTTAATAAATGATGTGGACCTCCAAAAACACCTATAGATGCATAACATAGCATCTCTCGACATTAAAAAAACTCATCTTAGAACTGCAACACAAAATACTCAAAGGAAAAGGAGTGCAGGGTATTCCAACAATCAAGTACAATATCATTGCATTAACCAAAAGGAAAAGGAGTGTAGGGTATTCCAACAATCAAGTACAATATCATTGCATTAACCAACACTCAGATTATCACAAAATCTTTGTGGAATGAATTCGAACTTGAAACCTAAGATATATCTTACTTTTGCATCCACCAACATCATATTGGAACTACAAGCCAAGATAATAGAATTCAGAATAATGTAGACTAAAATGCAACAACCTAGTCTATCATACTATATTTTGAAACAATCATACTTAGCCAAATTATGATGCAAACACTTAGCTACTGCCTCAATACTCTGGAATAAACATGAATCTCTAGATACTCCATCTCTAATCATTACTAGTAATCTTCCCATATTAATGAAAATACTTATGCATTACCCTTATACAACAACAATTTGAAACTAGCAAGAACTCATACTTCTAGACCTTATGACACATACTTTTGAACCTCATGACACATTAGGTTGAGATCAATGATAAAAAGTTTGACATCATGACAACACAAACTCGTATTTATAGAAATTTAAATGTTAAGGGGTTGAGGGACACATGCACAATGTGTAAATGTTCACGTGATGCACTAGTGTCCAAAAACATTGTGCGAAGAAAAAGGTGGAAAATAAGAGAGACACGTGATTAATGCAAAAGTGATGTTGAAAGGTAGATGTTGAATTTAGGACCCAAAGCATCCTAAGAGGAAAAAGGCTAACACAAGATCTAAAATGAGCCTACTCAAATGCTATGGGAATGGACATTAAAGTGGCTAGAAAAGTGTAGGTGAATTTGTAAAAGGGTATACAATTTTTGACTCTACACTTTACTCATAATTCAATAAATTGTTACATATGTATTTAATACACATGGTTAGTAATTATCACATCTCAATGGATGTTATTATGAGTTACTTAAAATTCTTCTTGAAGATCCCACATATTCTAATTTTTTCTATCCTTGGATTCCATATAGAGTTTTGTGGCAATTTTTTGAATGACTTCTACGATAAACTCGAGAGAATACTTTGTACCACGTATATGGGAGTCAATGGATTTCAATGAATATAAAACAATTAAATTGGTCAAGGTATTCATCTTTGGCTCTCCAACGGTTTAAAATGTTATTCACTTGGTGGTTGGCTAGAATTTATTGAATGAGTTCCCATATAAGAATTAATTAAGTGAGATTGCTTCTAATTTTCAGAACAATGTTATGAATATTTCTTAGAATGTATGTTTTGTGAAATTTTTGGATAATGCATAAATTTAGGTGGAATTACTTCTTGTTGAGGGACTATAAAATGCTCTTAGAGACTTATGAAGATGGGTGGAATTTTTTCTAATTTGTCTCTACTACTAAAATTTGAGGTTGCTCAATACTTTGTAAATAATGTGAGATAATTTATACTTTAGGGATCATTGGAATAGTTCAATTTGTCTTTGCATAAGCATGATAATGAACTTTGCAATTGCATCATGGTGAATATGAGATAAGTTATATACAAGTTATTATTTTAACCTATGGTGGCTTGCATTAGTGGTGAGGTTATGGTCTACAATGTATTTATGGTGAAAGTAGTGATAGTGATAGTAATTGGCCTACTAGGGTGTTAATATTAGTTTTTCCCTAATATTTTCTATTTTGTGGTGTCTAGAATCATTGTCTAACATTGAATGTGACGATTTGTATGAAGTTGTGTTGATTGCTCGTTAACTTTTTTTATAGTAGTTTGTTTTATTAAGTTTCAAAAGTAATTTTTAAATGCGCCTTTTAGTAAAGAGGTTTGTATTTCTTGGTATCATTCTTAAGGATGTTGAAATTTGTCGTAAATATGCAATTGTGATGAGTATATTATTTATCTCTTCTTGATTATAAATTTGTTAGCAATGTTTGGTTAAAAAGTTTAGGAAATAAGTTAGGATGAGATATTGAAAATTTTGACAAAATCTAATTGGTTTTTATTAAATCTTTCTATTAAATTTTATAGCATCTTCTTACTGTAAGAGAAGATTTCATAAGAAGGATTCCAATGAGTTCATCTATTCTTCCACTATTTTTTAGTTTACTATAATGTTGAAGATTTCCAAAAAGTAAAATTTATTAATCACTAGACTAAGACAAATTAATGTTACTGAAATTAAATATTATGATGGTTGGAAAATGAGAGCAATAATAATGATGATATTTTAAAGAATGATGTGCTTTTTTAGAATAGTGACAATACAATTTGTATTTTTATAAACATGCTCATTGCTTGATGATATTTATACTATTTTCAACATCTTTCACAATTACTAAGATTGTCAAGTCCTATTACTAAAACCTAAGATATATCTAAAATATATATCTAAAATCCAACTCAATGTATATATTTTTAATGCTTATAACATTTTATATGAAAATAACTGATTTATAGTACTTTAACCAAATATAAACATCCCATTACTGTGTGTAATATTTCTGTTGTATAATTTTTGTTTGTGATAATGGATTTGAAGTCTTAAATATTGACAATACAAAGGGACAGCAGACATATACTTAATAAACATTAGCAAAGAAACAATTTTTTAATAAACATTAGCAAAGGGACAATTTTTTAATAAAAACTACTTTGTATAATGTTCTAACAGGTAAACTAAATGAGTCTGTGGGTAGGTGAAGGATTAAATACGTGAGACTGTCACGTGTGTGATCCACGTTGAATGTGAGTTATGAGAGAGTGGTGATTCATGGTCTTAGTGAACGAAGAGATAACTAAATATAGGAGTGGAAGAACAGGTTCTCGACACCAAATCTTCTGACGTGTCCTTTTCATTACGATTCACCCATCACCGCCATTATGTTTGTTTTGCTTGGGATAATGGGCGAGTGGAGAGCTATCCTTACCTGTTTTGTATTGCAATCATTCAGACTTCAAACCTTCCAACATCATCCTTTCCATAGCATAGTTATCTGTGCAGCTTCAAAATCCTGTTTGGTATTGTAGATATATGCAAGGTGAGCTCTGCTTATTATTGTAAATTGTTCCTAGGGTCTCTGTAAATTTTCAAAGTTTTTCAATGTAGTGTTGGAGTTTGTTTTGTGTTTTTGGAAGAATTGAATTGACATGGGTTGCCCTGTTTGGGGCTTTTTTAATAGATTCAGGAATGCATTCATCAACATAACAGTTCAGGTATGGAGAAACAGAGCCCTGCAAAACTAGAATTTGAATTTGGTAGATTATGTACTACTGCAGAAGATCAAAATACCCCTGAAAGTAAATTGTGCTATAAGGGAGAATTGGATAAATTTAGCCCTAAAAGCTTGCAGGATTTAGAAACTGTGAAGCCCAAAGAAGCAGAGGAGGAGAAATTGTATGTTGGCTCAGATGAGGTGGGTATAAAAAATATTATATCAGAGCAGCTGTATGATAATATAATTGCAGAAACCACAAGTACCCAGATGCTGTTTCCAAACTCTGCAGACATCCCTCTTCTGTCCAGAATAAGTCGGCTTGACATAGTTGTAAGTGACCAAATTCACTTCAATTTATGTTGCATGTGCTTGTTGCAAGTAAAACATAAAACCCTCAATGAAAATCCAGAAATAAACATGAAATCTTCAAGGAAAATCCAGTCAGTTTCATTAGAGAAGTGCTGATTTTTATTTCATGTATGTTTGATTGTAATATAGTATTTGTGGTGCAGCTTGATTATTTGGAAGATACAAATTTGTATAGTGGGTCTTCCACAGCATTACCTGCAATGGATGGGGGGAAATCTGTAACGTCTGAAATGTTGTCTGGTGAAAATAGTCTAGAGAAAAGATGTAAGCCCATAAGCTGGGTATTGGAGGAAGCTGAAGCCAAAGGAACAATTATGGAGCGAGTTGCCCTACTTGAGGATAGGGTCAAAAGGGTATGTATATTATCTGTACTCAGCTGATAATTTTTATGAACAATCTACAGTTGTGATGAGCTTTTTCAATTTTGTTTTTGTGCAGATTAAAGAGGAATTGGAGCGAAGGAACTCTTGTGACCAGGCCATTAAGAGCAATGGAACAGAAGCACAGAAGCAGTTGAATTTGAATGGGTCAAATGGATGCGAAATTGCGGTAGAAGATGAGAAGCATGAAGTTGGAGTTATACCATCTGAAAGTAGCCAGAAAGGTCTCCACGAGGATGTTTCAAGGAGGATTCTGCAGACAGAGGATATTCCCAAAGTAAGTAAACAATACCCATATTATAAGTTGGATTGTATAGCAGTAAGATTAGCTTGCACCTGGATTAAACTGCATGAATCTCTTAGAATCTATTCGCTTACAACCTTTATCAATACTACTTATATGTAAAGGATAAGGAGAACTGGCTCTTTCACATCTAAATTTAATTTTCATGAATCAAAGATAAGAAAGAGTTACAAGATCACAGAACATTAGTTATTTATACATATATCGAAAGAGTTCTGTCAAGAGTTACACCTAACCAATTTTGTAGGCGCTCTCTGCCTAATTAGCATGCCAAATTGTCCTTTCTTTTCTTAATTGGATGACTATTAGGACTTAGGATTCAACTACATATAATTTTCCATCCCTCATTAATAGTTCACTTAGCACATTTAGGTGATACTCTATTAAGACTTTTTCGGAAATAGTACTCCAACACTTATTCTAATAATACTCCAACTCAAGTATATTTAACTGCATAGTCTCTCATGCTCGCGTTTAGCTTGCTTCTCCTTAGTAACCTTAGCAACTGTTGTCTTATAAACTTTTCATCTTAGAGCCGTTTTAACTCAATACTCATACAATGATAACTAGAGTCAGATATCAAATTCTGATATTTAATCAATTATCAAGATTCAACTACTCAAAAATTTATTGACCCATAGGTAATGATTAATAGTTTACACAAACGCATCTTTCCATCTTTCATGAGCATGAACATTCATACAAACCCATTAACATTCATACGAACTTAAGGTTTGGTCAGTATGGGCCAATGATTAATAGTTTACACACACATCTTTCATGAGCACATCTTTCATGAGCATGAATGGTTTATTTAACATTCATACAAATCCATTAACATTCATACGAACCTAAGGAGGTTTTGTCAGTATGGGTCAATGATTAATAGTTTACACACATCTTTCATGAGCATGAATGGTTTATTTAACATTCATACAAATCCATTAACATTCATACAAACCTAAGGAGGTTTCGTCAGTATGGGTCAATGATTAATAGTTTACACACACATCTTTCATGAGCATGAATGGTTTATTTAACATTCATACAAATCCATTAACATTCATACGAACCTAACGTTTGGTCAGTATGGGTCAATGATTAATAGTTTACACAAACACATCTTTCATGAGCATGAATAGTTCATTTAACATTCATACAAATCCTTTGGTTGGTATAGCAAGTATAGCAAGTTATGTGTGACGTAAGTGGCTTCGGAAAAAAATCATGTTTAAGCACACAGAGAAGCGCTTCTCTAGGATGCGGACCTTTCATGTGAGAGATGGATACTTATAAACCACTATGAAATTGAGTTTAACTCAAAAAAAAGACAGCAGAATTATGATATAACATTATTGGATGAATATCTATCATTTTCTAAACTAGTTCTTGTACACTCAAAAATTCTTTTGTTTATGTTCACTTAAAAATTCACAAACAACCCTGTTGAATCATGATAAAACAACATAGGACAAATATCTAATCATTCTCTAAACTAGTTCTTGTCCACTTAAAAATTCTCTTTGTTCACGTCCACTTAAAAATTCACAAACAACACAGTTGAATCATGATAAAACAACATAGGACAAATATCAATCATTCTCTAAACTAGTTCTTGTCCACTTAAAATTCAAGGCCCACTTTACGTTAACCAAAGCTGATGCCTATCTTGGAAACCTTATCATAGTTTTGCCAAACCTGTCTATTTTTTTTAACTGGACAATCTTTGGGGTTTCTATTCCAAAATTTTAGCCAAACCTGTTTTAATCTCAACCACGTTCTTTGTTTGGACGTTTTTTATTTTATTTCAACCCCAAATTTTAGTCAACTTTTATCTTTGTTCCTCGTTGATTCCTCCTTGAGTATTAGCTTTGGGTATTTCATTTACCCCTGGCTATCCAGTATTTATGTGGAATATGAAAATAATTACTAATTGAATTTATTGTACCTCAACCATGCAAGATTTATTATATTAGTGAAATGAAAGTCCAAAAATTTAGCTAAATCTTTATATAATCTGCTATAGTTTGAGCTTTTTTCACAGTGATCTTAGAAAGGATATTAAGTCCTACAAATCTAGTTCTCTGCCTTACCAATCATACACAGCAGCCGAAGGTGCCTAAAATAGGGAAATTTTTAAGGACAGTCATGGTCAGAATCATTAGTTGGAGTCGGACGATGGATGAATGATGGAAGGAAGGAAGACCAGCAGTCAAAGGGGTATCAAGAATCAAAGAAAAAAAACACACTTCACAAATTTCAAGATATTTAGCAATGAATCTTTACTTCGTGCCTTTAAACCGGGTATCAATAGGGGAAATAGACTTACTGATCGTTAATCAGGGACGTTTTTTTACAGATCATTAGTTGAAGGCTTTTGATTACAGTACGACATTTAATATTTGTGTCAAGAACAATCTAGAGTAAAAGTAGCCAAGAGAATGGCTAGGATTAATTAGATATATGTTTTGGAATTTGAAAGTTCATTGTCTGTGGTAATTTCTGCAATTGCGGAATTGAACACGCTCCTGCAGGTCAAACTTGCAAGTGCAGATTTCTACATAATCTTTTTTTTTCCTTGCAAAGTTCTGAATATATGGCATCAACTTACCTTTGCTAATAGCATGTCCCCATGCTGCTTAGCTTATTTTTGCTAGCAGCAGCTACTCAACTTTTTGTGGCACAAATTCGTGGAGCTAGTGGCCCCATGGATGGTAATGTTTGCTGCTTAATTTTGAGCAGTATTTTAAATATTATTTTTAAATCAAATTTTAGTCATTTTTGTTGCAAATAAATCTAAAAAAAAAATTGTAGACAAATAAAAAGGACATCAGAAAAAAATGGTGAAGACATGTGTTGCTTTTTTTCAATAAGCAGTTGCAGCAGCATGGAGACATGATATAACAACATGAAGAAATGTACTTTTAACTTTCCTTTGCTAACAGCAGGGAAATATATCTTCTCTTGTTAAACCTAGGATATTGACTCTAGAAATGAACAAATACAACTGGAAAGCATGTGGAAGATGCCCTAGACTAGGATACAAAGCACATAATATAGTAATGAATGAGCTGTGATTGAATGTTTTTTAGATGATCTAATACTGAACTACGAATAGTCTTTAAATAGAACCCTAGAGGTGGTAGGTGAAATATTTAATTTAGTTTGGATCATTCTCTATGCAGGAGTTAGGAGGTTCATCTTAAATTGTAGCTTTCACTAAAAATGAGAGTTTCTGGACTAATACTTGCATATAACCCATATTTGATGATGGGTGAGAAATGAATTGAGGGATAAGAACTGGTCCCTTGAAGAGAATGTAAATTAGAATCAAGTAAACTTTCAACATAAATTATGCAATTTATGCATGTTTCATTTCATAAGAAATAAACAAATTCAAAGAGAGAACAAGGTAGAAATTGTGAATTATGTTATTTTGATTATTGTGAAATCAAGTAACCTATATCAGAGTGATTGAATTAGCATCAATAGACTTTGATGCGTTTGGTCTAGAGGTTCACTCAGTATTGTAAATTTTCTAGCAATTTAACTCTTAAATGAAAGACCATTAAACTAGTAACCACATGAATACCATTAGGTTCGGTTCGGTTCATTCTTATTATTACCTTTTTGAAAAGTATTGGAGTTTGAAAGGCACGGGGCTTCACTTAGTGAACCTTAATAATAGCACGTGTGTCCGTGGCATACAAAAGAATCCCCCCTATTTTCAAAAAATATTGCCTCAAACTCCCTTTTGTCACCCCCTCCAATATCCCTCCAATACCCTCCACCCCCCACCCCCCC
>MU215591.1:113963-158009 GCA_018584345.1 Thuja plicata
AAAAGACCCCCTCCCCCCTATTTAGGCAATATATTGCCCCCTTTTCTTGCCCATTTTAAACCCCCAAATATGAATGCACGTGATAGTGTATTGTTATGCATGTTTCATTTCATAAGAAATAAACAATTCAAAGAGAGCCCAGCAAGGTAGAAATTGTGAATTATGTTATTTTGATAATTGTGAAATCAAGTAACCGATATCAAAGTGATTGAATTAGCATCAATAGACTTTGATGTGTTCGGTCTAGAGGTTCACTCAATATTGTAAATTTTCTAGCAATTTAACTCTTAAATGAAAGACCATTAAACTAGTAACCACATGAATACCATTAGGTTCAATTCATTCTTATTATTACCTTTTTGAAAAGTGTTAGGAGTTTCAAAGGCACGGGGGCCTCACTTATTGAACCTTAATCATAGCACGTGTGTCCGTGGCATACAAAAGAATCCCCCCTATTTTCAAAAAATATTGCCCCAAACTCCCTTTTGTCACCCCCTCCAATATCCCTCCAATACCTTCCACACCTGTTTTATTATATAAACCCGCACCCCCACCCCCCCCAAAAAAACCCTCCCCCCTATTTAAGCAATATTTTGCCCCCTTTTCTTGTCCATTTTAAACCCCCCAATATGAATGCACATGATAGTGTATTGTTGCTTCAGTGAAGACCCCATGTTGAAAGGAAGGGTAAGAAGGTTTGGAAGATGTAAGAGAGGACTCATATTTGAGATTCAAACCATTCAAAGCAAGTAATTTGAGCCAAACAACAAATTCTTAACATGACCACAAATGTTGGCTTTTGATTCTTCCTTTGACAATGTATCACAGACTGATGATGACTCCCCTAAGGATGATGCTCTTTCTATGCATCTGGATAATGCGCATGCTACGAATTTGGCCTCTACAACCCTTGTGCTTGAGCCTCCTGCTACTGGTGCAGCCCTCTTTGGTAATGTGGACTCTTCTCTGTCTGCTATTCCTGCCTTGATCCAATCCAATCTTTAGTTGACGATTTGAAACCTTCCCAGCACCCTGCCCCTTGTGTTGACAATGTTTCTAATGGGGTTTCACCACTTCCCCTTGTGGTGGGGATCCTAGTCATAGTATCGTATTGCGTGGATAGTTGTCTGACAAAATAGAAAAAATAGTTCTTTAGCCTCCCATTTGCCTCCTCACGTTGTAGGTGAACCATCTACCCACTCTTGATGTGGGTTACTAACTTTTTTGTTAGTCTGTCATTCTTGGCCTATACTTGTAACAACCAACACCTCTGTTATTGTGTTGTTGACCTCTTTTGACACCTTTGGGTTGTTGTTGTGTAAGGGTCAACACCCTTTTTATGTTGCTGATTTTAATTAAAACTTGACCGCAAATGTTCATGGAATACATTTGAGATGATCCAAACAACATTCTGGATGTGAGTACAAAGGTTCATGAAATATGTATAATTGTTCATGTATATACTATCTTGGAGGGAAATAAGAGGCTCTTCCAAGATGAACAAAGTAATGAATAAAGTGAAGAGCCTAGAAAATGGATCTTGCAAATGACTTAGCCTTTAAGAATGCAAGGAAATAACTTTAGTCTTTAATAGTGTGGGAGTAAATTAGCTCATATTTTGCTATCATAAGCCTAGTCTAAGAATGTGGCATCAAAGGCTTGAAAATGATTGTTGTTCATCTTTACAATGATAATGGAGCCATTGATAACTTATTCTCTAAGAATGCACAAGGAAATAACTTAGCAAAGAGTACTATCATAAGCATAGTCTAATATTTGTGGCATTATAGGCTTGGAATGGTTATTAGGGCCACTTTTACTGTGCTACATATAATGGGTAAGTGAAATTACAAGTCAAAGAATATATAATAGCATCTTTCCCACTAGGCATAGAATTAGTTCCTTCTCTACTTTAATATTTTCATAAGTGGAGATGGTGATTTAAAATGGTAGCATGGATTATAGTTTTGGGAGTATAAAGAGAGTGAAATAAGACACATGGGGGTATAAAGAGAGTGAAATAAGACACAAGTATAGGATTTGACAAACGTCAAATCTTCCCAAGAAACCTGCATGCAAACACTGCTACAAGAAAGAAGAAGACAGAAGAGAGAAGTAATTCAGAAAGCTATGGCGGCCAAAATGAGAGAGACTGCAAACCCATTGTGAAAGAAATTATCTTCTATTGACACAATGATCAAAATAATACAATCTCAGTAAAGAATACAAAGAAGACAATCCTTATAAAGGATGTCGAAACCCTAAAAGGGAAACTAACTCAGAAAAGGAAACTTTCCTAAGTCTAACTAAACTGCCTAAGAGAAACTTAAGCACTAAGGAGTAATTACTAAAGATTACTCTAACAACAAGTGCATCTAAAGGTGTTGATAGTGATGAAAGTGCTAGGATTTAAACTATAAGTAATATAAAGAGGATGTAAAGACAACACTACAAGGAAAGGGTGAAGGTGTGACACTGAGACTAATAAGGTGGGATAAAAAAGCATAAAAGAATAGCACTATTGGGCAAATAGAAAGGGATGGAACTTCCAAGATATTATTAGTGGGATTAAAAAGAATAGAAGAATACCACTATTGGGTGAATAGAAAGGGATGGAACTTCCAAGATATTTGACAATACAAATATAATGTGATGTTTTGGAGAGGTAAGTAGGAGACTACTCAAAGGAGTAGGACATTAGAATAAGGAACATGGAAGTGGGGTCACTCTAAAAATAGAAACATGGGAAGTAGGCACAGTGCGGATTTATCTCAAGTTGAAAGAGAATAATGAATTGAAAACGAGAAGTAAAAGGACTAGTAAGGATATTAGAATAAGGAACATCTCAAGTTGAGAGAGGAATAATGAATTGCAAATGAGAAGTAAAAGGACTAGTAAGGATATTAAAATAAGGAACATGGGAAGTAGGCATTGTGAGGATATTAGAATAAGGAGCATGAGAAGTGGGGTTCAAACTAATTGTAGTAACATGGGAATAGGCACAATGAAGATCTACCTCAAGATGAGAAAAAAGATTAACTAAAGTGGGGCACATGGAGAATATGCTCCATGTAGAGAGTTAAAGAGGTTGATATGATACGAATGCCATGAACAATAGTTGTACTAAAGAAAGAACTATTCAATAAAGAAAAGTTCTGAAAAAGTAATTATTCAAAGAGAGATTTGTTTATCATATGAAAATTAAATTACTTAATATGCTTAATATTGAAAAGGATTAGATTACTTACTATGCTTAATTTTGACAAGGATCTCTCCCATCCACACTATGCTTAATATTTACAAGGATATCTAGATTAGTGGAATGAGAAGTGGAACTTGAATCCATACTTCCTATGTCTTAAAATCGATAAAGATCTCTATATTAGTTAATATAGAATGAGAAGGGGAACTTGAATCCATATAAGTGTTTCTTATTCAATTAAAAGTCAAGAGTAGATCACAACCTCATATCCAAGAATTAGTTATGCAAAGTTATGAAAATCAAAAGATAAATACTATGTGGCATATCCAAGAATTAGTTATGCAAAGTTATGAAAATCAAAAGATAAATATTATGTGGCATGGGGTAGAAGGATAAAGGGGTTCACCAAAATGAAAATCAAAAGATAAATATTATGTGGCATGGGGTAGAAGGATAAAGGGGTTCACCAAAATGAAAATCAAAAGATTGTGGCATGGGGTAGAAGGATAAAGGGATCCAAGAATTAGTTATGCAAAATTATGAAAATCAAAAGATAAATACTATGTAGCATGGGGTAGAAGGATAAAGGGGTTCACCAAAATGAAAATCAAAAGATTGTGGCATGGGGTAGAAGGATAAAGGGGTTCTTTAAAATGAAAGGGAGAATCAAATCCCTCTAAAAACTAGACAAAAATCAAATCCCTCTAAAAACTAGACAAAATCCTATGGTAGCTAAATTAAAAAATAACAATTAGTTAACTAGTTGAGGATTGATGAGGAGAGAGGAACTACTTAGAGGGATCATTAACTAATTGAGGATTGATGAGGAGAGAGGAACTACTTAGAGGGATCAATTGTGCACCAATGGACATGTAGATCTAATCTATTTGCACAAATTTGATTGAATAAGTCTCTTGATTAATGGAACTTGAATCCATTTGAGTGTTTTAGAAACACTTATTCTCAAAAGGAAATTAATTATGGTTTTGAAAAGCTCAAAGGAAAATCCTAGAAAGACAATAAATTAACAATAAAGAGTAGCTATGAATATGAATCTTAAAAAATATAATTAGATAATCACAACCACGTATCAAAAAATTAGTAATGAATTCAAAAGAGATTTTTAGGGGGTGTAGGAGTTGAAGGGTAAGGGGGCCCACCAAAATGAAAGGGAGAATAAATAAATAAATAAACAATTTCCTAGCTATTTGAGGATTGATGAGAATAAATAAAAATAATAAACAATTTCCTAGCTAGTTGAGGATTGATGAGGGAGGAACTTCCTAGAGGGATCAATTGTGTACCTATAGATTTGGCATGCACAAATGTAGATCTAGTCTAGTTGTACAAATTTTATCTTTATAAATCTTTGAATGTTTTCTTTTAGATCACCCTATGAATATTTGTATTTGTTTCTTCATGTTTTGTGGTCAAGAGTTTGTTAATGATAGGGCATTTTTCCTTTTGGTCAAAACTGCAAGATACTGATAATAGGAAAATATCCTTTTCGAGGAGAGGCTCTAGATGATGATGCAAGCAAATTATATAGTAATGAATGCCTTGATTTAATGCTCCTGGAATGATAATGCACGTAAGTATGAACTAAGTTTAGCCCTCAAATATGCAATTCTAAAGGTAGCAAGAAATGTTTTGCACGTTAATTAGATATATAACTAGTCAATTAGATATATAACTACTAGTTAAGGGTTAGGTTACCCTAAATTTTAGCTTAAAAAATAAAAATTAAGGGTCATTTGTACAAATTGTGGATCTAACCATGGGTGAGGGATGTATAGAACTAAGGATCGAAATCAGTCCCTAGGATTGCATTTGAAAAATAAAAATTGAAGGGTCATTTGTACAAATTGTGTATCCAAGGCCATTTGTACAAATTGTGGATCTAACCATGGGTGAGGGATGGATAGAACTAAGGATCGGAATTGGTCCCTAGGATTGTCTTCAATGGGTTATGTCTGAAATTTTAGTAGGAATCATGACTTTTACCTTTTACATTTGTCAATGTTATGTATGTCCCAAATTTTAGTAGGAATTATGACTTTTACATTTGTCAATGAAGAATAGGTTATGTCCCAAATTTTAGTCGGAATCGTGACTTTTACATTTGTCATTGAAGAATGGGGATGTCCAAAATTTTAGGAGGAATCATGAATTTTACATTCTTCAATGAAGAATGGGTTATGTCCCAAATTTGAAATCAGGATTATGTCCCAAATTGTCCAAAATTTTAGGAGGAATCATGACTTTTACATTTGTCAATGAAGAATGGGTTATGTCCCAAATTTTCAATCAGGGTTATGTCCCAAATTTTAGTAGGAGTCATGACTTTTACACTTTTACATTTGTCAATGAAGAATGGGTATGTCCCAAATTTTAAATCAGGGTTATGTCCCAAATTTTAGTAAGAGTCGTGACTTTTACATTTTTCAATGGAGAAGATTTTTCAATGGAGAAGAATTATCAATGAAGAGGAAGAGAACGCCATTGCACTAATCACCATGTGAATATGGTGAGGAAGCCATATTCACAAGAATAAAAAAAGGTATTTTCAACATTCCCATATTCATATGGGAGCAAACCTTTTTTAATATAGTAGCAAGTTAATTGTTATTTTACTTTCTCCCTTCTTATTAGAGGTAAGGCTTGCTTGAATCTTATAAATTCTAATTCTTTATCCTCAAGCCCATGGATTCAATTTTGAAGTGGCATTAACTAGGCTGTGACCTAAAAATGATAGGAAACTTCATAAACCTAATTTTATGTGCCCAGCTGATATACAATAGCCCCATCCTTTATTCATTCACACCGATTTGACAATTAAATCTCAATTATGTTATATTAGTTATATATCTGATTCATTTATTATGTTGTGAGAATTAATGGTAAATGGAGTATTATTTTTATGGTTTTTTACAATATCACAAGCTTATTGGTTTGCAGGATAATAAAAATCATCCTATGGATAAGGATGAGAATTTTTCAAAGCACAACAACATTGAGAATGTGATGAGGAAAGAAGAAAGGGCTTCTAAGGAGAAGACCAAAAATCAGAGTAGAGGAAAGAGAGGGAAAGGAAAACTTAGGCGCATGTTTTTAGGATGCATATCTCTGTATTTTCATTAATTATTTCATTTAACATGCCCTCCCAAGTCCCCATTTCAAAGAATGTAATCTAAACATGTACGTTATAACAGGAAACCATTATGCATTATGTTTAAAACGCCATGTAAATTCTTATACATTTCTCCCAAATTCTAGATAGGAATACTCTCCCTTAGGGATTTTACTTGCTGTTAAGCAGTGAATGTTCTTGTCTGTTTGACTGTAAATCTAAAGCTGTTTATTTGTAGTCTTATTCTCTTCAATTCAATAAAAAGGGGGAATTACAATGTAAGAAGAACCTTGAAGCAAAAGAATATCATCCTTTGAAATGTAATAAATTTGTATTTTTCAATTTTAAATAAAGATCATTTGTACTTTCCTCGACCAGGTTATGCTACTAGTTGAAACGTTTCGTATTTTGAGGCTTTAACAATCAGATGAGCTTACCTTGTGTTGAAAAATATATTTTTTATAATATGTTTCTTAAAAATTAGAAGACCATCTTCTATGATATATTGTTTTCCTTTTTTTTTCCTTCTTAACATGTGTTGTGAACTATTTTATAGAGGAATGAGGCCTTTGTGACTATGGTTTTGAAATCTTACGAATTTCATGATTGCCCTTAATGTTGTAATTCATTTGAAGGGGGTGGAAGTTGAATTAGGTTGACGTTTTGAGGTATTCATTTGAAGTTGTGGAAGTTGAACTAGGTTGACGTTTTGAGGTAATCATTTGATAGGGAAATCAACATGGGAGGTGTGAAGGGAAAACTTTATTGCTATATTTTAGTATGATTTGGAATAACTATTGAGGTATTCATATTACTCATTACTCTTTTTTGGACGAGTACTCCGTTTTGATTACTCTATTTTGGATGATTAACTCCATTTTGGATGACTAACTATTAAGGTAGATGAGAGGTGCGAATGGAAAATCTTGTCCATTTTGGGCTATCTATTGAGGTATTTCAGAGGCACCAATGTAAAACCTTCTTACTACATATTAGACTAATTATTGAGGTATTCGTTTGATAGGGAGATCAACAAGTATTCAAATAAAAGCCTCGTTTGATAGGGAAATCAAAAAGTATTTAACTAAAAGCTAATAATGGGAAGTGTGACATTTGAACTAACTAATCCATTTGATAGGGAAAATAACATCAACCTTGTTACTACATTTTGAACTAATCCATTTGATAGGGAAATCAACATCATCCTTGTCACTACATATCAACCTTGTCACTACATTTTGAATTGACTCTTCACTACATATCAACCATATCAACCTCACTACATTTTGAATTGACTTTGGGAAATGAACTACATTTTGAATGGACTCTTGGGGTAAAGTGTATCCTTATAACAAGGAATAGCTTGTCACTACATTTTGAACCTTGTCTCTTTGGGGTAAAGTGTATCCTTATAATTTTGAACCTTGTCACTACACTACATATCAACCTTGCCACTACGTTTTGAACCTTGTCACTACATTACATATGAACCTTGCCACGACATTTTGAATTTTGAATTGACTCTTGGGTAAAGTGTATCCTTATAACAAGGAATACCTTGTCACTACATTTTGAATTGACTCTTGGGGTAAAGGGTATCCTTATTTGAATTGACTGTTGGGTAAAGTGTATCCTTTTAACAAGGAATACCTTGTCACTACATTTTGAATTGACTCGTAGGGTAAAGGGTATCCTTATAAAAGGAATAGTACAATGATATAATTTAAGAAAAACTAAGCATCTAAGCATAAATAAATAAATGATAGTGGGTGTTTAGTGCAATGATCTAAAAATAAATAGATGATTTTGGTGTTCATAGTAGTATGTAGTATGTAGGAGGTAGATGATGTGGGTAAAGTGTTTCCTTATAACAAGGAATTAGTGCAATGATCTAATTCAAAAAAGAAGTATCTAAGTATAAATAAATAATGTGGGTGATCTAATTCAAAAAGAAGTATCTAATTATAAATAAATAATGTGGGTGTTTAGTGCAATGATCTAATTCTAGAAAACGAAGGAGGTAGTAAATAGATGATGTGGGTGTTCATAGTAGTATGTAGGAGGAGGTAGATGATGTGGGTGATGTAATTCAAGAAATCTAAGCATAAAGGAGACTACAAAAGAAATAGAGATTATGTAAGTCTTCATAAGTATGGAAGAGGAGGTATATGATGTGGGCTATGTAGTATGGAGGAGGATGTATGTGTTCATAGTAGTATGAAGGAGGAGATAATATGGATATTTAAAACTATACTATGTTTTAGATTGATTGTTAGGTTTTAGAAAGTGTTGTTATAACAAGTAATTAGTGTAATGATGCAATTCAAGGAAAAGAAGCATAAAGAAGGCTGCAAAAGAAATAGATGTTGTGGGTGTTTATAATAGTATGGAGGAGGATACATATATATTTAAGGCTTTCATTTCAGACTGAGCATTGAGGTTTTACAAAGTATGTTGTTATAACAAGTAATTCGTACATTCAAGAAAGCTAAGTATAAAGAAGACTGAAAGAAAAAAAATGTTTTAAAAAGTATGTTGTTATAACAAGTAGTTAGTACATTCAATAAGGCTAAGTATAAAGAAGAGTATGGAAGAGGAGGTACATGATATGGGCTATGTAGTATGAAAGAGGATGTAGGTGTTCATAGTAGCGTGAAGGAGGAGAATATATGGATATTTAAAACCATACTATGTTTTAGATTGACTGTTAGGTTTTACAAGTCTGTTGTTATAACAAGTAATTAGTGTAATGATGTAATTCAAGAAAGCGAAGCATAAAGAAGACTACAAAATAAATAGATTTTGTGGGTGTTTATAATAGCACAAAGGAGGATATATAGATATTTAAGGCTTTCATTTCATTTTTAGTGTTGAGGTTTTACAATGTATGTTGTTATAACAATTAATTAGTACATTCAAGAAAGCTAAGTATAATGAAGGCGATGAAAGAAAAAGATGTTTTACAAAGTATGTTGTTATAACAAGTAATTAGTACATTCAAGAAGGCTAAGTATTAAGAAGACTACAAAGGAAAAATATGTTGGGAGTGTTTATAGTAGTATAGAGGAGGATATATGGATATTTAAGGATCTCATCACTCTTATGAAATCATCTAGCAAAGGTAGAAAACATAATAAGATGGTTGTCCACGGTCTCTACAAAGAAAGGCATGCAACAAAGTTAACAAGGATTTGTAGAAGCCCCTATAATAATGAATATTGAAGTGTGTATAAGGTTGGAAACTTGGAAAAAACACATATTGAACTCAAATAGGTTTTAATGAAGGTGGAAAATTATAATGGAATATTATAAAAGAAAGGCATGCAAGAAAGATATCAAAGTTTTGTGAAAGTACCAATGTCTAATGATAAATATTTTGTCGAATAGAACGACCAAAAAATATTGATGAATGTTGAATCATATAAGCTTGGAAACCTAGAAGAAACACTTATATTGAAACTTAAAATTTTGTAATAGTGGTGGAAACATTATAAGGAAACTAGGGTGGTAGGAAAATTTAGCATGTTCTAGCCTTCTTTCCTTGGATTAAAAGAATGGATATTTTAAACATGATGGTTACATATAGATCTTCCCTATATAATAGAGAGGACTCTACATCATCATTTTAGGACTTTCCATTCAAACCCTTGGTTCCCAATGTTTAATATTTTTGCAAAGAATTGTAAGGCATTCCCTAATTTGGGTAAGACTATGAAGCCTTCCTCTTCATTTTGGTTTTATTCTAACTCAAAATATTGACGATGCCCTAGACTTCTCTCCATGACTAAAAATAATGGATGTTCGAAACATGGTGGCTATATATGAATTTTACCTATATATGAATATGGACTTTGCATCATGATTTCAAGAATTTGCATTCCAACTTGGTTCTCAAGGTTTAATCCTTTTGAAAATATTTCCTCTTTGGATAGGGAATACCCATATTTCTTCATAAGTCTTTTTTATTCCAAAAATGGTTCTTGATCCATTCCACCTCTAATAATTACATCCTCAAGTGTCTATAATTATATTTATAAATCCCTTTTTGACTGAAAGATGTCCTTGAAGTGGGTCTTGTTCCACATTTTAAGTTTTTGTTTTATCCTTTTTAACTTGGATATAAAGATGAATATTTTGTTATTATATAGAGGCACTGGGGGTTAATCAGTGTAAATAGGTAATGAACCAATTCAACCAAGAATCTGATTATGATTTTTGAAAACTTTCATACAACCAAACATGCTAGTGTAACTATGTAATAGAAGTAAAACAATTCAAGCATCCACAAAGCATAACACATAACACCACTATTTTTATCATGAAAACCATTGTAAGAGGGAGAAAACCATGGTGGGGTGATGACATGTAATTGAATGTTTGATAATGTTAAGTTGAAGATAATGCAAGGCATTAAATCAGTTAATGTATTGTATTGTCATTGATGTCAACTTGATATCATCTGTACGGTCATCTACATAATGCTAAAGACTTCAGAGAACCAAAGGAACCAAAGTTATGCTCTCAACAATGCATAAAAGTCAAGTATCCATTAAGTGACAAACAACACCGACGAAGTGCACACCATCGGTCAAAGAAAAGAAGAACAGTCACAGTGATACTCGACGATCAAAAGCATAGTGTTGCCCGACGAAGCAAAACCACATGATGTCCGACGAGAAAAGTCAGAAGGTGATGAGCTAAAGAAAGTGTTGCCCGACGAGTAAAATTCCAATGATGCCCGACGAACGAAGATCACGAAGCTAACTAGAGTCTCACCGACGGAACTATCAGTTGTCACCGACGACTAACTGTAGTGGTGATTGACGGAACAGAGATTTCAGAAAACAAAAAAATATCTAGCTGACAGAGCTAAAAATATACTTAATTGGTTGTCTACTTTGTTTTATTCGACCAGAGATAAGTGATTGATTTAAAGATGATTTGTATAGTTGGCAAGAAGATATCTACGAGAAAAATCAGGAGTTATGCTTTAAATCTAATTGGCTGGATTGTTTATCACACCAAGAATCAAGAAACAATAAATATTATGTCTATATAAGAGACAATCTTAATTCATTTACGAATGGGATTAAGTGGAGTGAATAAAAAGAGGATGCTGAAGAGAAACTGATGAAGAACAACTTCATGCAGTGCTGATCAAACAAGCTGAAGGAAGAGCTAAGAAATTCTGCAGACACCGACAAACAGTGAGCACAACATCATAGAGCAGAAAGTATGGAGCACAAGGATTGAATTGATACATTGGTCAGAGAGGTAATGTACTTAAATAGATATGAAAATTTGCAATTCAAAGTTGCAATATGAACAGGTCATAGTGTTTCAGTTTAACCATTGAAGCATCAAGTCTCTAAACCAAGAAGGACTTAATAGTCTTCTATATATTTAGGTACATCTCAAGGAGTGCCAAAAAGGTTGATTCATGAAAGTAGCATTGGACTTGCCCGATACCTATTGACAGTCTAAGAAGGAGGCTGATTCAAGGATGGTACCAATAGATGCCCGATACTAAGTGACAACCTCTATGTATAAAATCCTCTAACAAGGTCGCACTTAATAGTGTGTTTGTAACCTTTAACAGGGTTGGCTCCTAACAGAGCTCACTTCAAAAGAGTGAAAATTTGGGGTACCGGTCCTAGTGGTGTTTCCCTTAACAGTGTTTCCACGTTAAAATTCATGTGTTATGTCTGTATGATTCATTTCTTTACTGTTTTGCATCTTACATAACTAACTCTGGATTGATCGGTATACTCTGCTTATTTACTGAGTTTCGGTAAATAGTTATACTGCTTATCGGTAATCAAGAAAGAATAAGGATTGACAAAGAAAATCGACAGACAGTTAATCATTAGTAGAATTTCATGGCATGCATCTTGTAGGGACATAATAATATGAGGATTATTGATTGGTGGTTAAGTTTGAAAGATAAAATTTTTGAGGCCACTGATTCACCCCCCCCCTCTCATTTATTACTAACAAGGGGATGACACCCACAAACCTCTTCACCGCAGTAAAAAGAGTTTCCCTATTAGGAGATTACAACACCCTGTTAGGGGATCACCTAGTTAAGAGTGACTAGTACCTTGTTAGAAGTACAAACAGACATGTTAGGATTTACCTCGCTAGAGGATTTATAAATCCTTCTCAGAAGTCACCATCTTAAAGGATTTATACAATGAGTTCTATTAAAGTCCACCTTATTAAGGGATTTAACCTGCTAACGTATTAGAGTTAGCCTTGAGCAATGAACTCAAATGACTGATCTGGGAATGACACTTCTTGCCTATCAGATCCAATCCAATCTCTGAACCCTGGTGCAATGGTTTACCTCTATCTCTGATCGAAAGTACCATAACATGATCTTCAAACCAAAATCACATGATTTAGATTTCCTTTATATTGTTTTAATAAGTCAGTTAAGACTTGAAAACATTCCACAAGTCAGCCCAAACATTGACCAAACTCGTGAAAATCTGCGCCAATAATACCTAACATGTCGACCTAAAACATAATACAAAAGTTTATTACCAAACACCGACAAATAATCAACTGCCTCGATCAACTGATCATCAGGAACCAATATGTAACTTAGCTAGTTCAAACTAAACATTTCACCTAAATACCAAATTACTCAAAATATTGAGTTAAATGTTGCGGTCAGTAAACTAAACTTGACTGACCAAAATAATGCTCTAGCAATGATCGCACCACCCAATGTGCTTTCTATCTCGATTTCCACTCAAAATACTTTCTATTACTGACTTCCTATTAACCAATCAAAACACTTATCTTATTTTTCTTTACTTATCCATCCAACCGATTGGTATATGTAACCTATTCATCAAGTTTGATCGAGTTTCCATCAATGAAAAACTCATAAGCATTAAACACCACATCTCAACTCCAAAATCCATCATAATGCTAACATATTTTTTTACTCTGTGATATCCTAATTCCACCAATCCTTTACCATATCGAATAAATTGGGTTCTCTCATCCATATATATTTGAACTTGAAAGGGCTCCTGTAAGGTTTCTTATCTCCTAAAATCTCTAATTGTAATGGGAAATGTTAAATTTAGAACAATTAAAAATCTGACATTAGAACCCATAATGAAAATTGGCTTAGTCTGCAAAGAAGAAAAATTGGCATAGTTTCTCTACAATGTGGCTAAAACATAATCTATGGTTCCTTCTGGTTGAACAGACTGAATAAGTAAGAGGGGGGGGGGGGGGGGGGAANGGTGAATCAGTTATTCCCACAAAACTTTACAAAACTTTCTCTCTGTTAGTTAACACTTAAACAATTCCAATAACAACTTAATATTTCTCAATTCAGCAAATTAAACATCCATAAAAAATATAAACATGAAATGCCCAGGAACACCAAAATAGAGAGAACCATATTTTATGTGGAAACCCCAAGATGGGTAAAAACATGGAGAAAAAAATTCTCATGAAATGTAAAAACACCTATTAGGGTGACATCGAAAGGTGATTTCATACAAACGCTCATTGCAAGAAGGCTCAATGTCGATCGACTCACTGCCAATAAAGGCTCACTTCCTACAAAAGAGCTCACTGTCGATACACAAGGGCTCACTATCAGAATATATGAAATTGAAAAGAATCCACCTCTAACATCTACAAACTGTTCTGCACAAACATGCATCTCCTTCACATGAATTAATAATCACTTCACATGTCAGGTGCTGATGCAGGAGCATCCTAGGATTCTTGGAAATCTTGTATCAAACCAAAAATATGTTTCATTTTGTAGTTCGGTAGCTTGGAGGAGTCGTCGGTTGAGTACTCGATTGTTCATTTTTCTTTTGATTGGTGGTTGGTAGACTCGGTGACTGGGCTTGGTGGTGTTTCTTAGTGATTCAGTTGTTGTTGGTGACTCGGTTCCACCGAACAGTCTTGGTGTTTGGTCATGTTTTCTCAGTTGTTTCACCGAGTGGGTTCGGTTGGCTCAATGGATTCACCGACTGATTGATGTTGGCTTGGTTCTATTCCACCGAATGGTCACTATTGCTCGGTGAACTTTCTCACCAACTAGGTTTTCTTTTGTTAGATCTCGAGGCTGACTTTCACATTTAATTTTGGATCGTGGCATTAATGATGGATCTCCCATTGGGGATTGTGTGGACCTAAATCCTAGTCATTGGTTTCGCCAATGTTATATTCTTGTGGATCTTTTAGGCTGATATGTTAGTTGGCTCTTGTATTTATGTAGTTCTTTGTTCTTCATTTTAGGAGGGCCAGATCAGAGGAAAAGATCTAAGTGTTAGATCTGATAAATTAGCTAGTGAGTCGTGTGTCTTGGCAGAAGGTTAATGTCTTGATGCTTGCTGAATATCTATGTTAGATCTTAGTGTGACTCTTTGTAATTAGCTGTAATCAGGAAGGACTTACAACCTGGCATGTTGGATGTAATTTTTGTTTGTTGATAATAAATCTCTTATGTTGGTTCCTATTTTTGTGTTATTTGTTGTTTCTGTTGTTCTTTTTATTGCCTACAAGGTTGGACATCTCTTTTGAGATCTCTCCAGTCTTGACTGCATCAGATGGTATCAGAGCTAAGTTTCAATCACTGGAGGAGGAGCTAAGTTTTGAGTCATTGGAGATTAGTGGATTGAAGATGCCTCCTAAGAAATTCCACGAGACCACAGAGGAAGAACCTAAGGAGGAATTCAATCTAGAATATTTTAGAACTTTATAGGGACAAGTGCAAAATCTACATGAGGAATTGTGAAGAAAGATTGCATCTAAAGAAAGTCAAGATAGTGGGGAAGAATCTGAGGAAGAATATCATTTTGAGGAAGCTATAGAAGACATCAGAGATCCATAAGAGACTAGATTTCTAAAATCTATGTCTAAGATTGGGAAAAAAACCTAAGATTGAAGATTCTACATTTGCTGGAAGCCTTAGGCTAGAGGAGTTGATCGATTGGATTAATGAGATGGATGATTACTTTGAGTATGAGGAAGTGGAAGATCCTGATAGAGTTGTATTTGAAAACACAAAGCTTAAAGGTCATGCAAATATATGGTGGAGAGAAGTTCAATTGGAAAGAAGCAAGAGAGGAAAAGGTAATATTACTAGATGGAACCGAATGGTTGAAAAGATAAAGAAGCAATTCATTTTGGGGGATTATGAATTGGAAATTTTTAAGAAGATGCAAGGATTGAAGCAGAAAAACAAGTCGGTGCAAGATTATACCGAGGATTTTTATAGAATTCTAATTAGGACTAGGTCATTCTAAAGCTAATAAAGAGAAGGTTGATAGGTATATCTATGGCTTGAAACCTAGCATTCAAGAAGTGTTATTTACTGTCTGATTGACAACAATAGGAGATAATTATCAGATGGCGTTGAAGATTGAAGAGAAGCTGAATAGGAAGTTTGAAAGCAGACAGAATAACAAAAGCCGAGGTGGTAAGGCTGATGAAACAACTGCTCGGAGTAGTGTGGTGGAGAATCTTAAGAAGACTGATGTAGGATCTAGCACACAGTAATCAAACCACTAGCAACTACAATGGTGGGTACAGAGGAAGAGGAAGAAGTGATTTCATCGGTACTTGTTTTTAGTGTGGTGATAAGGGTCATAGGGCTTTGTCATGTCCTCAAAAGAATTTTACCCTGACTACTGAGGAAAGTCCAATGAGTACTGTAGAAGAAGGTGAAGTTCTGAATCAGTTATTCCCACACAACTTTACAAAACTTTCTCTTTGTCAGTTAACACTTAAACAGTTCCAATAAAAACTTAATATTTCTCGGTATAGCACATTAAACATCCATAGAAAATATAAACATGAAATTCCCAGGAAAACCTAAATAGAGAGCACCATATTTTACGTGGAAATCCCAAGATGGGTAAAAACATGGAGAAAATAATTCTCATGCAATGTAAAAGCACTTGTTAGGGTGACACCGAAAGGTGATTTCATACAAAGGCTCATTGCAAGAAGGCTCACTGTCGATCAAATCGCAACCGATCGACTCACTACCAATAAAGGCTCACTTCCTACAAAAGAGCTCATTCTCGATACACAAGGGCTCACTGTCAGAATATATGAAATTGAATAGAATCCACCTCTAATATCTACAAACTATTCTGCACAAGCATGCATCTCCTTCGCATGAATTAATAATCACTTCATATATTAGGTAATGATGTAGGAGCATCCTAGGATTCTTGGAAATCTTGTATCAAACCAAAATATGTTTCATTTTGTAGTTCAGTGGCTTGAAGGAGTCGTTGGTTGAGTACTCGGTTGTTCAGTTTCTTGTTGATTGGTGGTTGGTAGACTTAGTGACTGGGCTCGGTGGTGTTTCTTAGTGACTTGGTTTTTGTTGGTGATTCGGCTCCACCAAACAGTCTTGGTGTTCGTTCATGTCTGCTCGGTTGTTTCACCGAGTGGGTTCGGTTGTCTCAATGGCTTCACCGACCAGTTGATGTTGGCTCGGTCCTATTCCACCAAATGGTCTCTATTGCTCCGTGATCTTCCTCACCGACTGGGTTTTATTTTGTTAGATCTCAAGGATGAATTTCACATTTAATTTTGGATCGTGGCATTAATGACAGATCTCCCATTTGAGATTGTGTGGACCTAAATCTGGGTCATTAGTTTTGCCAATGTTATATTCTTGTGGGTCTTTTAGGCTGACATGTTGGTTGGCTCTTGTATTTATGTTATTCTTTGTTCTTCATTTTAGGAGGGGCAGATCAGGGGAAAAGATCTGAGAAATTGGTTAGTGAGTCGTGCATCTTGGAAGAAGGTTAATGGCTTGATTCTTGTAGAATATCTATGTTAGATCTTAGTGTGACTCTTTGTAATTGGCCATAATCAGGAAGGCCTTACAACCTAGCATGTTGGATGTAATTTCTATTTGATGATAATAAATCTCTTATGTTGGTTCCTATTCCTGTGTTATTTGTTGTTTCCATTGTTATCTTTATTGGTTGCAAGTTTGGACATCTCTTTTGAGATCTCTCCGGTCTTGACTGCATTAGATGGTATCAGAGCTAATTTTCAATCACTGGAGGAGGAGCTAAGTTTTTAGTCACTAGAGATTAGGATTGAAGATGCCTCTAAAGAAAATCCGATAGATCACAGAGGAAGAACCTAAGGAGGAATTCAATCTGGAATATTTTAGAACTTTGTAGAGACAAGTGCAAGATCTACAAGAGTGTTGGTAAACAGATTGTTCTTTTTCACTTTAACTCTAAAATACCCAAATATTAAAGAAACAATTGAATACAACAGTTGGGAATTGTCACTGAATAACTAATTTCCCTTTGAATTTGAAGGTACAACTCCCTTAAGTGATTAATCTTCAATAATTTTTGTTCTTTCCTAATTTAAAGGGGGTTTTTTCTTAACCTAAGAACATAAGAGGTAATCCGAACTAGGCCTAGACAGGAAATAGTTCAGGCAAATAGATTCAAGTTTCTATCTAGCCAAATTTCAAGACTTTATAAATCATATAACATGCTAAAATTGGTAAAAGCAAGAACTAATAATGAAGATGCAAAAAATAAACTAAAAGATCGATGGTAACTTAACGACGATGAATCAATATACTTCATAAGAATATTTCTCAGAATCTATGGATGACACCCATATTTCCCCTCAATTAACCATATCAAATCATAATACAGAACTTCAGTTTGATCTTGAACTGTAAATCCAATTTCAAGAAACGTTGAAATTGACAAAAAGATAAATGTAATGGAACAATTAAAACATTGGCATTCAGACATAAATGAATTTGAATCAGAAAAAATGAAGTTCTTCACACCAAAATTTAGCCAACCTTTGTATTTATTTTCAAAATAGTACATATAAATCCCAGAGTTGGACCGTTACAAAAATGGAGAACGGAAACGGTTCAACTTTCCTAACTAGAAATGATAAAAAAAAGTTTATCCGTTACAAGATCTATCAAAAATTAGTACAAGAGGGAATATATTTATGCCTCTGTTAACTTCCCCTTATCTATTTTTTCCCTATAGGTGGTGGTAGCTGTGATGACCAGAATTAGCTCTTCATGTCTATTGATATGGACATTGGTATATCTGATGAGCCAACGGGAATGATCTTTGGCCGGGCTCTTAACCACATCTACCCAATATTTAAGCTCTTCCATGGCTTTATAGATGCATCCACTCAACTGTTGGAGTTATGACACCTTATCTAAGTGAGAGGAAGACAGTTCTACCAGCTTATCCACATAATCTGAGAAGGATTTCTGCATGTTGGTCACTCTGATCATTTCTTTTCCCTGACCACTTGTCTGTGACTCCGTGTGAAGACCCTGGAGGAGTTTAAAATCTTTGTTTTGTTCCTCTTTGATTTTGACATCTGTCTATTGCAATCCTCCTTTGGCTTGGATGACCATCTCAGTCTTAAATTCCAGGCCTTGAAGCCATTCAATCAAAGGCTCATCTCCTTTCTGCAAGATTTTGGCCTTTATCGCCTCCTTAGTCATCATTTTAACTACTACATGCAACATTACTATGCATTCCTGACACTTTACTCTCTCCGATGTGAGAGTCTACAAATTCTTTTCAATATTGTTTCTCTCCTTCTCCAACTTTAGGAGAGTATCACCCAGCTACTCAATAACTACCAGCCCTTCAGATTTGAGCCTCTCGATCCATCTTTTACCAATCTTCCCAAAGTGTTTGTCTTCTTTCAACTTGGCTATGATAGCTTGATTCTCCACCAGCATTGGGGTCAAAATTGGTTTGGGCACTAGGAATGCTCAAGACTGGGGTAACTAACTGTCAGATAAAGTTAGTTAGCTCCGCAACTCCTGCTTTAAGTTGGACTTTAGTAGTCTTGATCTCCTCAAGCTCTTCTTCAATTAAAACATTGGTGGACTTCCACCAATCCACCTTGGTATCATGGCAAGCCAATCCCATATCAAATGACTATAGCTTGAAATTGGCGGTGGTCAAATCCTCAATCCTTCCTTCTTTGGTGGGCTTCGCTACCTCCATGGTGAAGTGCCCTGTTTATGGGTCTTGGTCTAATGTAGATAGTGTCTTTACTTTCTTCACCTTTCTCATGGTGGCACTAAATTGTAAAGCCCGTGAAAGAGTATCCTTGCTGGGAGCTCCTTCTTCTATCCTCTTCCTCTTAAGCTCTAAAGTATTCTCTATCCAAGACTCTGCGATAGTGACTTTGGTGGCAGAGACTAGTTCTTCTATGAACAACTTCCTGATGACCAGAGGAGTAGCTTTAGGTCTGGAAGAAAATGGATTCACTAAGGTAGGAGAGGAGGAAACTAATTTAATAACTTGAGCAACCTTCTGTTTCTTTCTAGCCTCCTCATCTGATTCTATGGCTGCAGTGCTAGAGCTATCTTCACCCACTTCCACTATAACAGGGGACCCTTGCCTTGGGGTATCTTGAACTGAGGTATCACCTTGTGTGCTCAAAGTGCTAGATTTAATAGGTTGCTCTATTTATGCACTTTTAACAAGCTCAGCTGTAGACTTGAATGGGTCTATAGAAACCACTTCTTTTGTGGAACCAATGATAGGAGCCAATCCATCTCTGCATATCTTGTCCAATGGAATCATCTTTTCAGGAGGCTCATCACCTCTGCCTATTGGTTGAGCTAACTCCTTGGTTACAGTCGGGATAGTCACTGAATATGATGCAGGAGTACTCCCGGTCACTTTTGCAGGAGTCTATCGAGATGAAGGCTTCCTTTCTGACATCTTTCTTCTGCCCGTCGTCCATTGAATCCATTGTTCTATCCTTCTGTGAATCCTGCCCATCAAAGTCTGCAAGTCATCAATGGCTTGACCTAGCATGGGCTCAGAGCTTATAGGAAGGGGCTTAATCTACTCTATGTATGTATCATCATACATATTCTAGCCATCATCTTCTATGCCTTCAACTGCAATCTTAACTTTGAACCTTTTGATTTGTGCAATAGTTAATCTTGCATAAAACCGATCTCTGCTTTCTAGATCATCCTTGTAGTTGGCCCAATAGTCTTCAATGTCATCGATGCGATGAATAGTGCGATCCATTTATAAGTAATCTTGGGCATGGTCCACACGATCATACTACGGCCTCAGAACATCATATGTTTCCAATTAAAACTTCTTTGAGAATGCTTTCAAAATATTCTTTGCATCAGACCAGGATGCACAACTGTAGGCTCCAATAGTCATTGGGAAGTCATAGCCCTTCTTCTAGGTGCCCGCACAGATTAGGTTCACCTGGACTTCTTGCCTCATCACCTCAACTAGCACGATCATGTCGTTAGGATACCTGTGCAGCTTCAAAGGGAAATCATCGAATCCTGCAAGACAAATGTATGAGAAATTTGCAAATTGGATAATATAAGCTCCAAATTGGCTAATAAATGCCATGGCTTTCGGAGAAAATATCCTTTCTAGGAAACCTTGTAACTCCTTACACAATATCATTGTAAATGCATCATTAACTTTGATATATTCAGTATAACTATTATGCAATTGCAAACAGGGGAAGAATTCATAACTCTTAACATCCTCTGGGAATTATTCTAGTCTAGGAAGTCCTAGCCAAAGTTGAATTGTAGCTAAGATATATAGAGAAACTGAGGACATATAGAACTCGTTCTGATGCTTAGCTCTATTTAGGGAATTTGAGAGGTTTTCACTTACCATGTGAGCCCAATCAATGAAATTATGTTGAGAGAAAATCACCTGAACCAAGAAGAAATGGTGCTTAATGAAATTAAGTGCATCTCTCTCACCTCTGATCCTATGAAACAATACCAGGATATCTACAATTTCTGGCTTCAAGTTCGTGCCATATAGTGTTTTGGGAAACTTTCCTTTGGTGCTCCTCGACTCTTGGAACCGTGTCTTCATTATCTCCTTCTTCCACACAACCTTCTTTTCTCTATACTTAATAACCTCCCGACTGTATGTTATCTCTGAGTATTCAGCTTGCTCGAGAATACGAAGGGAGTTCTGGATGGAGTCACGGTCAATAGATAGTAGCACCGTGTCATCGGGAAAAAGAATTTTCTTGGTGTTTGGATTGTAGCAGGCTATCCATTCTCAAACCAGCTCTAGAGCTTGAATCGCAACAAGAAAGCTGGCGGCTTCGACTATCCCACTCTCCTTCAGTTTCTATGTAATGGGATAAATCCTTTTGGCATTCAGCCTGCTATGAAAGCTCTGCATATCGAATAATCTTAGAGAGGTGTTTGTGATTTTGTGCCAGTTAGAAGTGATGTCATTCATCCCATCAAATCCCATAAATTTGGTAGCCATGCTTCGATTGATTTGAATCAGGAACTAGGAATCTATCTCAGGAAAATGAAAGCAAGGAGAAATTATTGCCAGAGGTTTCAATTTAGACAATTCATCAAACAAATTTAAATTCCTATTTGAAACACTTTATTGATTATATAACTTCTAACTTCTTACTGTTAACGGTTGTGTTCCCGTGCCACACGAATGAAAAGACTTAAGCATTTATGAAATAGTCTGTTATGAAGAAAAACGACTTTATTTGAATTAATTACTTTACCTCTACGGGCTGTTAAGAAACATCTTTTCACCTTAGACAACTGTAACGATAACTTTTTGGAGGCAGTGGATAATCACTTTTCCGCTTCTCCTTTGGGCAGAGAAATGTTTTTGGAGCACTCCTTACTCAGAACTCTAGCACGGAGAAATTCTAACTTGTTACAATGCTAAAATGGTATATGATGGTTTTATCTGCTTTGTTTGTGCTTTAAGTCTCCACACATACTAATTTTTCTTCATAAATCGTGAGTATAACAATTTGGCAGAAAATGCATCTTACGGGTCAAAACCCGCCTGTTGGAATAATAGAGAAGCTACTTCCCGCTTTTCCACTGATAAGCTTTGGTCTTCAATTCCTTATCATTTGATCATTCTTCTGGCTCGTAGGGATTCATTTTGAATGCGATAGTCTTTCTAGCCTCAATTATCTATCTTCCACTTCCACTTCCACTCACTGTTGAGACTTTAGAAATTGTTGACTATGGAAAGAGGCACTCTATAGGTGATAATCCGCCAGGGAGAAGCTCGAAACCAATTTTTCGCCAATGAGAGAAAATGAAGTGTTAAAGCTAAAGATTTCTAAAATCACATAAGATCAATTTTAGAAACCTCTGAATCGTGACCTTTATCGGATTTGGGAGCTTAATCTACCCAATATGGCATGATCTCCGATAACAATCCCTCGGCTTACAAAGGAGAAGGTAATTTGGGAAAATCTGATAAAGATTTCCCTAGCCTAAAGGGAAAATCTAGACTTAGACTCATGACTTACATAATGTTTTCAAGACCATTACTTCACACTAAATATCCATTTTTCTCTAAAGATATGTAGAACAAAAATGGGGCAACAACTGGCTCTATCTGGGGACTTGGACATTCACATGTCCAAGCAAGGAACTCAAGTCTTTGGTTTCACATAGGTCAAATAAAAGAGTGGCTCACAATAAAACTAAGGCAAAACACAGAAAAGAAATAGGGAAAGAAAACCTAACTAAAGAAAACAAAAATAGGAACTAAACGTAACTATTGTACAATATAGGGGTTACCTATTTTAGATTATGATCTGGTATAGCTTCAAATCCTAACCATTGTTTGTTAGGGGAAGTGCCTCGCAATCTAGATAAGTCAACTTAAAATAATTCTTCTCAAATTCTTGATGGATCTTGAAAGGCCCTTTCCACAGTGTCTCAAACTATCCATGCATACCTTTCAATGCCCTGCGTTTGTCCCATAGCAGTACCATATCTCCTTCCATAAATTTTTGAGGCTTGCTCCTTTTGTCAAACAAATTCTTCACACACATTTGATGCTATGTGATGTGATCTACCATCTTCTCTCTTTCCTCTTCAATATTTTTTAAATATAGGTTTCTCTTTTCTAAACCATCTTCATATATGTTATCTTCTACTGTTGTCCTTAATTTGCAAGTTGCCAATTCCAACTTCAATGGAAGACTGGCTTCAATTCCATAGACTAGCTCAAAGGGAGAAATTCCGATGGCTCTTTTGGGGGTCACCCTATCCACCCATAGTGCTTCATGGATTTTCTTATTCCAGGTTCTCTGATTATCTGCCATGAGTTTCTTCATAATGTTTACCAAATTATTGTTGCTGGATTCAGCCTGACCATTTCCTTGTGGGAAATAGTCGGATGAGTGATTGACCATAATGCCATACTTATAAAAAAATTCAATAATCTCCTAAGAAAAGAAATATGTGGTGTTATCCATTACTAGCTTGATAGGTACACCAAACCTTACCAGGATGTTTTCTTTAATAAACTAACATACTACTTCAGATGTAGTTCTTTTAGTTGCTTTTGCCTCCACCCATTTTGTGAAGTAGTCTGTTGCAGTGATTATATAGGTATGACCCACACTAGATGTAGGATTTATAGGACCAATAAAATCAAGGCCCCACTATTGGAAGGGACCTTCAATGACCACTGGTCTAAGGGGAAGAGCTGCTAACTGTGGCTTTCTAGTAAACATTTTGCACTTCTCACATCTTGCTACCCAATGGTATGCATCTTTGAACATTCTTGGCCAATAATAGCACCATCTCAATATCTTGAAGGCAGTCACTGATGAAGAGAAGTGTCCCCCACAAGCTTCATCATGGAACACCTTCAAAAAAAATTCTTGTTGTTTTTTGTCTACACACCGGAGGAAGGTCCCATCTATCGACCTTTTCTACAACCTATCTTCCCAAATAACATATTTAGAGGCCTTAAGTTTTAAATCTCTCCTTTGATTTAGGGTCAACCCTTTGGGGTACTCACCATACACCAGAAAATATACAATATTTTTGAACCAGGGGTCTTGCATGCTTACTATCAAAACCAATTGCGTCTCTTCAGGATCTTTATCCACTTGATTTTCCACTATTTCTTTATACAGTCCATTTCCTCTTACCAACTTGGTGGGTTTAATTTCTATGTCATATTCCTGGGTCTTAGCCACCCATGCTCCTCTGTTATTACATCCCACATCTTGTTGAGTTAATACACTTTTTACTACAATGTCAGGCACATATACAATGGAGTGAGAGTGTAAAATATAGAATCTGAAATTCTTTAAAGCCTTTACTACTGGGAAAGCATGTTTCTCAGTCTGGGAGTATTTCAATTCATGATCTTTCAGAGGTGTGCTCATAAAGGTGATAGGGGCTTGAACCCCTTCCTCATTTTCTTACATGATAATAGCTGACAAAGTATGCTCAGAGGAGTAACAATAAATTATGAAATCTTCTTTGGAATTCGGGTGACACAATACTAGGGTATTAGCTATGGCGTTCTTAATATTTTTGAAGGCTTGTTTACTAGGGTCATTCCATTTAAAATTCACATTCCCTTTCATCATATCCACTATGCATTTGGTAATTTCTGAAAAATCTGGGACAAACCTTCTGACGAAATTTACCTAACCAAAGAATGATTTTACTCTAGTCTTGTTTATGAGAAAGCTCAGTTGCTGGATTGCCTTAACCCTTTCTGGATCGATTCTTATACCTTCTTGAGAAATAATGTGTCCCAATAATTTCCCTTCAGTTACACAGAAGACTAACTTCTTGGGATTTAAAGAAATCCCATCTTATCTAAACCTCTGCAACACTCCTCTAATCCTTTATGTGATCTATTATTTTTTTAGAAAATGTTGTAAGATCATCCAGATACATACAAATTATTTTATTTTTCATATCACTAAAGGAAAGATTCATACCTCTCTGAAAGGTAGTCCCGACATTGATCAACCCAAATGACATTCTATGATAAGAGAAAGTACCCCATAGAGTAGTAAAGGTTGTCTTGTGTTGATCTGCTTTTTCCACCTCTATCTGGTTGTACCCTGAGAATCCGTCCAACATCGACATCATTTCAGCTCCATCCACGGTCTGCAATAGGTGATCCATGTTGGGAAGTGCGTAATTATCTTTCAAGGAGGACTGATTAAGGTTTCTAAAGTCCACGCAGATCCTTATTTCTCCATTTTTATTTCTCACAAGCACTATATTTGTTACCCAGGTTGAATGATGCATAGGATATATGATCTTAGCCTTCACCATTTTATCAACTTCCCTGAATATCTCATAAACAACCTTGGGGTTATAATTCCTTTGTTTTTGTCTAAATGGAATGGTGTCGGGTTTTAGAGGAATCTGATGTTTAAATTTCCCATCCGTGCAGATTTTTAAATCTTCATAACTCCATGCGAACACATCCTGGTATTCTAGGAAAAGTTTTCTAGCTTCTTCCCTTTCTTCTTCAGTACAACATTTCCCAATGTTGATCATCTTAGGGTCTTTCTCACTTCTAATGATTATTCCTTCATATTCGCTAGTGGTAGGACCTCTCTCAATCCTCTTATTTTTAACAAAGGCATCATGCCTATTGAAATTTTTTTCAAGTGTAACCAAATGTGGAGGGATAATATTACCTTGCAATTGAATGATACTCGACTTATCTTTCCTCTGATTTTCACGACAATATCCTTTATGAATACCAGGAGCATTCTTATGAAAGTCACCGCCACTCTCTAAAAAGAGAAGGAGATTTTGATCATCTTCAAACACTTGCCAGTCTTCCACATTGTCAGGTACATATGGTCTATACACCACCTCTATTTGATATTTCTTATCCTTGAAATCTGGATGAGGGAGGAGCAATGAGGCTGATACTGCTAAGGAGTCTTCCTTAGAATTCAACTCTCTCGGCAAAGATTCAATAAAGAATGCATCTAAGGCCTCAATCTCGTCCCATACCCTATTCTTGTAGTTTTTTTAATCTATGATTCTTCACAGAGTATTGGTTTTTAACTTGGCACACAGTTAACTTGGCATCACCTCGATCTCTTAGAGTCTTCACACCTCTCTCTTTTGCAGCAATAATTCCTAGAAGAAGGGCCTCATACTCCGCCGTGTTATTTGTGTTCTCGAAATCCAATTTGTAAACCATGGGCTCACATTCTCCATCTAGTGATATTAAGACTATGCCTGCACCGAATCCTGACAATGCACAACTACCATCAAACTCAAGAGTCCAAATTTGTGGCAGTGTTTCTTCAGTGGAAGACTGATTTTTCACTTCTCTAGGTTCAGCTTCCTCATCCTGATTATCTGTGCATAACATGTAGTTACCAAAATCTAATTCTTGGTACATAATTTGGGCTTTAGGGTCATCAGATTTTAGTACTGTAAATTTTTCTTTATCTTCAGGAACCAATTTTATCTATTTGTTACCCACTGGGATCAAAGCTTGAGACCAATCCATCTTTATTTCTCCTCCTAGATCTCTGCAAAAACTCTTTCTTAACAACAAACCATAGCTAGAAGGTATATCAACAACCAATATAGTTAACAACATTCTCTTCTCAGGATGTGCTGCTAAAGCCACTTGGGCATCTTTGATTTGCCCAATCAAAGGGACCTCTTTAGCATCTATTGAGTAGCATCTACCATGGGATTTGGTGAGAGTGAGACCTAAAGCCTTAGCTACAATTGATGGCATCACATTGTCTGAGGCACCAGAGTCTATTATACAATTACTCAACTTGCAACCATTTATAAACAATGACACATAGAAAGGGTCAGGCTTTCGCCCAGGGGAAGTATCCAAAACTGATGACTCTCCTTATTCAAATAGACCTGCCAAACCAGACTCTTGTTCTACTTAAGCTATAACATTTTGACTTAAATCTTGGGTCCCTCCTTTACAAAATTCCACTAGTTTTTGCAATTCTATCAGATTAGATTTAAGATAATCAATGGGAGAAATCTGAATTCTTGAATCGTTACAAAATTGAATAATGTCAAAAGAATTTTGTTCCTTACCCGGTTACAAAGTTTTCACTCCTTGGTTGACATCTTTAGAGAAATAAGTGGATGCCCCATTACCTCTTGGTGGAGGTGTCGAAACAAGGGCTTTATCTTTCTGATTCTAGATTAATACTGCATAAGATGTCCCATCTATAGTAGCATAACATGCCACATCTCATTATGAATCTGATATGTATTCAGAGTTTCCATGTGAGCACAAATCCAATTCATCTCTAGATACTCCAACATTCCATTCATCTGTTTGATGCATCTACCAGGCATGAGCTATGTCAGGGAAACTTTCTCCATCATGATCTTTTGTTACGTGAAAAGCACACATGTTTCCCCTTTTGGGGGGAGCTTCTATGACTAGCCTTTGTGGAGGAGTAGTCAATTGTAAGGTTTTTCCATCAGTATTCCTCATATCACTGTTTCTTCCAGACTGATCTTGAAAATTCCACTGTTAAGGATTATTGAATCTCGGAAGTTCTCTTTTGAAAGAAATGAACTCATTAGACAATTTTTGGATCATCTCATCTGATGATGGGGTGTTGCTAGTACTAGCCCAATTTTGTATCTCTCATTTCCATTTGCCTGCTGAGATCATGTGATCCTCTAACTCTACTGTAGTCCTCTAGGCAAGATCCAAATTGCCTGGGTTTGTCCTTCTTAAATCATAATTGATATCAAGAGGCATAGCACTTATAAAAAATGTTTTCAAATTACCTGTAGTAGGTTGATTAGCTCCTAGGATATGATTAACTAGCTTGTTAAATTTAGCAACAAAATATCTCATGCTTATTGAAGGTTCTTTTTTGACAGAAGTCAATTGTGTTAACGGGGCATGCTCATCTTCAGTAGTTTTAAACCTCCTTTCAAAAGTCATTCTCATGGAAGTCCAATCTGTAATAGAAGATACTGGAAAATGATAAAACCAATCTGATGCACCCTCAACAAGGGTCTCAACAAATAATCTGACAGCAACATCCTCTTCTCATAATGCTAATATATTAATGGCTGCAAAGAAAGAAGCAATGTGTTCATTTGTAGATACTTTCCTATCTTTAGAGAATTTGGGAAAATTCTTCCTTGATCCTGAGGGAAGTGGGTTATATGCTGCTAACTGAAGAGGACCAATTGCAGCGGCCCAAGGAACTGCCATAATTTCCTGAGGTAGATAAGGTGTTAGGTTTACAATAGGAGGAGCAACTACTCCATGCAAGGTTAGCAGTTGATAGGTGGTAGACAAAAGGGATGATTGTTTGGGAGGTGAAAGAGGCCTACTTTTTCTTTTAGTATCTTTGTCCCTTTGACGAGGTACTTCAAGCAGGGCAAAATCAATCTCTGCAAGTCTCTCAAAGACTGGGTCTCTACCACCTTCTTTCCTTATACTTCTAAGAAATCTTTTAGGCTCTAGGATTTTCACTAGTTTGGCAATCTAGCCTCACGCTCTTCCTGACATTGTGCTCTTTGTAAATTCCTCCTTTGTATGGCTCATTCAAGTGCTTCTTCTCTCACTTATTCTTGTTTGAGCACTTGACTAGTGTTTATATAATGTTCAGTATTTCTTCTGTGTCTCAATACAAAAGTATTCAGTGAGGAAATGATATCCTCTTGATCATCTTGGAATCTGAGGTTTGGTTGCAACACAAGAATCAAATTTTCATGAGGAAGTACCATCATCCCTCATGATATTGCTTCTGGTCTAGCAACTATTTATCTCCCCAGCAGAGTTGCCAAAAATCTATTGGTAAACAGATTGTTCTTTTTTGCTTTAACTCTAAAATACCCAAATATTAAAGAAACTATCAAATACAACAGTTGGGAAATGTAACTGAATAACTAATTTCCCTCTGAATTTGAAGGTACAACTCCCTTAAGTGAATAATCATCAATGAATTTTGTTCTTTCCTAATTTAAAGGGGGTTTTTTCTTAACCTGAGAATAGAAGAGGTAATCTGAACTAGGCCTAGATAGGAACGAGTTCAGGCAAATAGATTCAGGTTTCTATGTGGCCAAATTTCAAGACTTTATAAATCGTATAAGATCCTAAAATTGGTAAATGCAAGAACTAATAATGAAGATGCAAACACTAAACTAAAATATGGATGGTAACTTAACGATGATGAATCGATCTATTTCATAAGAAAATTTCTCAGAATCTATGGATGACACCTAGATTTCCCCTCAATTAACCATATTAAATCATAATACAGAACTTCAGTTTGATCTTGAACTGTAAATCCAATTTAAAGAAACGTTCAAATTGACAGAAAGATAAATGCAATGGAACAGTTAAAACATTGGCATCCAGACAGAAATGAATTTGACTCAGCAAAAACTAAGTTCTTCACACCAAAATTTAGCCAACCTTTGTATTGATTTTAAAAATAGTACATATAGATCCCAGAGTTGGACCATTACAAAAATGGGGAACCGAAACGGTTCAACTTCCTTAACCAGAACTGATAAACAAACGTTTATCCGTTACAAGATCTATCAAAATTTAGTACAAGAGGGAATATATTTATGCCTCCGTTAACTTTCCCTTATCTATTTTATCCCTATAGGCAGTGACATCTGTGATGACCAAAATTAGCTCTTCATGTCTATTGATATAGACATTGGTATATCTGATGAGCCAACGGGAATGATCTTTGGCCAGGCTCTTAACCGCATCTACCCGATCTTTCAACTCTTCCATGGCTTTATAGATGCATCCACTCAACTTTTGGGGTTCCCACACCTTATCCAAGTGAGAGGAAGACATCTCTACCAGCTTATCCACATAATCTGAGAAGGATTTCTGCATGTTGGTCACTCCAATCATTTTTTTCCCTGACCACTTGTCTGTGACTTCGTGTGAAGACCCTGGAGGATTTTAAAATATTTGTTCTGTTCCTCTTTGATTTTGACATCTGTCTATTGCAATCCTCGTTTGGCTTGGATGGCCATCTCAGTCTTAAATTACAGGTCTTGAAGCCACTCAATCAAAGGCTCATCTCCTTTCTGCAATATTTTGACCTTTATCACCTCCTTAGTCTTCATTTTAACAGGTACATGCAGCATTACTATGCATTCTTGACACTTTACTCTCTCTAATATGAGAGTTTGCAAATTATTTTCAATGTTGTTTCTCTCCTTCTCCAACTCTAGGAGAGTATCACCCAGCTGCTCAATAACTAACAGCCCTTCATATTTGAGCCTCTCTATCCATCTTTTACCAATCTACCTAAAGTGTTTTTCTTCTTGCAACCTGGCTATGATATCTTGATTCTCCATAGCATTGGGGTCAAAAGTGCTTTGGGCACTAGGAATGCTCGAAACTAGGGTAACTAACTATTTGATAAAGTTAGTTAGTTCCGCGACTTCTTCCTTAAGTTGAAATTTAGCAGTCTTGAGCTCCTCAAGCTCTTCTTCAATTACAATATTGGTGGACTTCCACCAATCCACCTTGGTATCATGGTGAGCCAATCCCATATCGAATGATTGTAGCTTGAAGTCAGTGGTGGTCAAATCCTCAATCCTTCCTTCTTTGGTAGGCTTGGCTACCTCCATGGTCAAGTGCCATGTTTCTGGGTCTCGGCCTAATTTAGATAGTATCTTTTCTTTCATCACCTTGCTCATGGTTTCATTGGATTGTAAAGTCCATGAAATAGTATCCTTGCTGGGAGCTCTTTCTTCTATCCTCTTCCTCTTGCGCTCCAAAGTGTTCTCTATCCAAGACTCTGTGCTAGTGACTTTGGTGGAAGAGACCATCTCTTCTATGAACAGCTTCCCGATGACCAGAGGAGTAGCTTTAGGTCTGGAAGAAAATGGATTCATTGAGGTAGGAGAGGAGGAAGCTAATTTAATAACTTGAGCAGCCTTTTTTTGCTTTACAACCTCCTCATCCGATACTGTGGCTACAGTGCTAGAACTATCTTAACCCACTTCCACTATAACATGGGACCCTCGCCTTGGGTTATCTTGAACTAAGGTATCACCTTGTTTTCTCAAAGTGCTAGCTTTAACAGGTTTCTCTATTTCTACACTTTTAACAAGCTCAGCTGTAGACTTGACTGGGTCTGTAAAAACCACTACTTCTGTGGAACCAATGATAGGATTCAATCTATCTCTACATGTCTTGTCCAATGGAATCATCTTTTTAGGAGGCTCAACACCTCCACCTGCTGGTTGAGATAAATCCTTGGTTATGGTCAGGATAGTCGCTGAAGATGATGTAGGAGTACTCCCTGTAACTTTTGTAGAAGTTTGTTGAGATGAAGGCTTCCTTTCTAACCTCTTTCTTCTACCCGTCTTCCATTCAATCTACTGCTCTATCCTTCTGTAAATCCCGCCCATCAAAGTCTGCAAGTCATCAATGGCTTGACCTAGCATGGGCTCAGATCTTATAGGAAGGGGCTTAATCTTCTCTATGTATGTATCATCATACATATGCTTGCCATCATCTTCTATGCCTTCAACTGCAATCTTAACTTTGAACCTTTTGATTTGTTCAATAGTTAATCTTTCATAAAACTGATCTCTTCTTTCTAGATCATCCTTGCAATTGGCCCAATATTATTCTATGTCATTGATGTGATGAATAGTGTAAACCATTTGTAACTAATCTCGGGCATAGTTCACAAGATCATACTACGGCCTCAGAACATCATATGTTTCCAATTGAAACTTCTTTGAGAATGCTTTCAAAACATTCTTTGCATCAGACTGAGACACACAACTGTAGGCTAGAATAGTTATCGAGAAATCATAGCCCTTCTTGTGGATGCCTGCATAAATCAGGTTCACCTAGACTACTTGCCTCATCACCTCAACTAGCATGATCATGTCGTCGGGATACCTAGGTAGCTTCAAAGGGAAATCTTTGAATCCTGCAAGATTAATGTATGATAAATTTGCAAATTGGATAAAATAAGCTCCAAATTAGCTGATAAATGCCATGGCTTCCAGAGAAAATCTCCTTTCTGGGAAACCTCGTAACTCCCTGCACAATCTCATTGTAAATGCATCATTAACTTTGAGATATTCAGTATAACTATTATGCAATTGAAAACAGATGAAGAATTCATAACTCTTAACATCCTCTAGGAATTCTTCTAGTTTAGGAAATCCTGGCCAAAGTTGAATTGTAGCTAAGATATATAGCAAAACTGAGGACATATAAAACTCATTCTGATGCTTAGCTCTATTTAGGGCATTTGAGAGGTTTTCACTTACCATGTGAGCCCAATCAATGAAATTATGTTGAGAGCAAATCACCTGAACCAGGATGAAATGGTGCTCAATGAAATTAAGTGCATCAATCTCACCTTTGATCCTGTGAAGCAATACCAGGATATCTACAATTTATGGCTTCAAGTTCATGTCGTATAGTGTTTTGGGAAACTTTCCCTTCGCTCTCCTCGACTACTGGAACAATGTCTTCATTATCTCCTTCTTCCAGACAGCCTTCTTCACTCCATACTCAGTAACCGCCCGACTGTATGTCATCTTCAAGTATTGATCTTGCTTCAGAATATGAAGGGAGTTCTGGACAGAGTCACGGTCAATAGATAGTAGCACCATGTCATTGGACAAAATAATTTCTTGGTGTCTGGATTATAGCGGTCTATGCATTCTCGAACCATCTCTGGAGCTTGAATTGCAACAAGAAAGTTGACAGATTTGACTAACCCACTCTCCTTCAGTTTCTCTGTAATGGGATGAATCCTTTCGACATTCAGCCTGCTATGAAAGTTTTGCATATCAAAAAATCTCAGAGAGGTTTCTGTGATTTTTTGCCAGTTAGAAGTGATGTCGTTCATCCCATCGAATCCCCTAAATTTGGTAGCCATGCTTTGATTGATTTGAATTGGGAACTAGGAATATATCTCAGGAAAAAGAAAGTAAGGAGAAATTATTACCAGAGGTTTCAATTCAAACAATTCGTCAAACAGATGGTAATTCCTATTTGAAACACTTCACTGATTTTATAAATTCTAACTTCTTACTATTAACGACCGACTTGCCGCGCCACATGAATGAAAAGCCAAGCATTTATGAAAATTTTTGTTATGAAGCAAAATGGATTTATTGAATTACTTAATTTACCTCTACAGGCCGTTAAGAAACATCTTTTCACCTTAGATAACTATAACAATAACTTTCTGGAGGCAGCGGATAATCACTTTTTCGCTTCTCCTTTGGGCAGAGAAATGTTTTTGGAGCACTCCTTACTCATAAATCCATCATGGAGAAATTCTGACTTTTTACAATGCTAAAATGGTATATGATGGTTTTATTTGTTTTCTTCATGCTCTAAGTCTCCACACATGCTGATTTTTCTTCATAAATCCTGAGTATAACAATCTGGCGGAAAATGCATCTTACAGGTCAAAATCCGCCTGTTGGAATAACGGAGAATCTACTTTTTGATTTTTTGCTTATAATCTTTAGTTTCCGATTCCTTATCATTTGATCATTCTTTTGTCTCGTAGGGATTCATTTTGAATGCGATAGTCTTTCTAGCATCAATTATCTATCTTCCACTTCCACTGACCATTGAGACTTTAGAAATTGTTGACTATGGAAAGAGGCACTTTGTAGGTGATTATCCACCAAGGAGAAGCTCGAAACCAATTTTTTTCTGATTAGAGAAAATGAAATATTAAAGCTAAAGATTTCCAAAATCACATAAGATCAATGTTAGAAACCTCTGAATCATGACCTTTATCGGATTTGGGAGCTTAACATACCCAATATGACACGATCTCAGATAATAATCCCCCAGGTTACAAAGGAGAAGGTAATTTGGGAAAATCTGATAAAGGTTTCCCTAGCCTAAAGGGAAAATATAGACTTAGACTCATGACTTACATAATGTTTTCAAGACCATTACATCACACTAAAAATCCATTTTCTCTAAAGATATGTAGAACTAAAATGAGGCAACAAAGAGGAATTGCAAAGAAAGAATTCATCTAAAGAAAATCAAGATAGTGGTGAAGAATTTGAGGAAGAATATCATTTCGAAAAAGTTGTAGAAGATGTCAGAGATCCATAAGAGACTATATTTATGAAATCTATGTCTAAGATTGGGAAAAAAAACCTAAGATTGAAGATTCTACATTTGCTGGAAACCTTAGGCCAGAGGAGTTGATCAATTGGATTAATGGGATGGATGAATACCTTGAGTATGAGGAAGTGGAAGATCCTGATATAGTTCTATTTGCAAAGACAAAGCTTAAAGGTCATGAAAATATATGGTGGAGAGAAATTCAATTGGAAAGAAGTAGGAGAGGAAAATGTAAGATTACTAGATGAAACCGAATGGTTGAAAAGATAAAGAAGCAATTCATTCTGGGGGATTATGAATTGGAAATTTTTAAGAAAATGACAGAATTGAACCAGAAAAACAAGTCGGTGCAAGAGTATACTGAGGATTTTTATAGAATCCTGATTAGGACTGGGTCATTCTAAAGATGATAAAGAGAAGGTTGATAGGTATTTCTATGGCTTGAGACCTAGTATTCAACAAGAGTTACCTTTCAAATGACAACAATAGGAGATGGTTATCAAATTGCATTGAAGATTGAAGAGAAGATGAACATGAAGTTTGAAAGCAGACAAAATAACAGAAGCCGAGGTGGTAAGGCTGATGAAAAAACTGTTGGGAGTAGTGTGGTGGAGAATCTTAAGAATACTAATGTAGGATCTAGGGCGTACTAGTCAAACCACTTGGAACTACAATGGTGGGTACAAAGGAAGAGGAAGAAATGATTTCATTGGTACTTGTTTTTAGTGTGGTGATAAGGGTCATAGGGATTTGTCATGCCCTCAAAATAATTTTACCCTGACTACCGAGGGAAATCCAATGAATACTGTAGAAGAAGGTGAAGTTCTGAATCAGTTATTCCCACACAAATTTACAAAAATTTCACTCTGTCAGTTAACACTTAAACACTTCCAATAACAACTTAATATTTCTCGGTTTAGTACATTAAACATCCATAGAAAATATAAACATGAAATTCCCAAGAAAACCAAAACATAGAGCACCATATTTTACGTGGAAACCCCAAGATGAGTATAAACATGGAGAAAATAATTCTCATGAAATGTAAAAACACATGTTAGGGTGACACCAAAAGGTGATTTCCTAGAAAGGCTCATTGCAATAAGGATCACTGTCGATCGACTCACTACCCATCAACTGACTACCAATAAAGGCTCACTTCCTACAACAGAGCTTACTGTAGATACACACGGGCTCAGTGTCAGAATATATGAAATTGAATAGAATCCACCTCTAAGATATACAAACTACTCTGCACAAACATGCATCTCCATCGCATGAATTAATAATCACTTCACATATCAGGTGTTGATGTAGGAGCATCCTAGGATTCATGGCAATCTTGTATCAAACCAAAAATATGTTTCATTTTGTAGTTTAGTGGCTTAGAGGAGTCATCGGTTGAGTACTCAGTTGTTCAGTTTCCTGTTCATTGGTGGTGGGTAGACTCGGTGACTGGGCTCTATGGTGTTTCTTATTGACTTGGTTATTTTTGGTGACTCGGTTCCACCAAACAATCTTGGTGTTCGGTCATGTCTTCTTAGTTGTTTCACCGAGTGGGTTTGGTTGGCTCGATGGATTCACTGACCGGTTGATGTTGGCTCGGTTTTGTTCCACTGAATGGTCTTTGGTGCTCGGTGATCTTTCTCATCGACTCGGTTTTATTTTGTAAGATCTCAAAGCTTCTTTTAACATTTAATTTTGGATCATGGCATTAATGATGGATCTCCCATTGGAGATTTTGTGGACCTAAATCTGGGTCATTAGTTTCGCCAATGTTATATTCTTGTGGATCTTTTAGGCCGGAATGTTGGTTGGCTCTTGTATTTATGTAGTTCTTTGTTCTTCATTTTAGGAGGGGCAGATCAAAGGAAAAGATCTAAGTGTTAGATCTGAGAAATTGGATAGTGAGTCATGTGTTTTGGCAGAAGGTTAATGGCTTGATGCTTGCAGAATATCTATTTTAGATCTTAGTGTGAATCTTTGTAATTTTCCGTAATCGAGAAGGCCTTATAGCCTAACATGTTGGATGTAATTTTTGTTTGATGATAATAAATCTCTTATGTTGGTTCCTATTCCTGTGTTATTTTTTGTTTCCATTGTTCTTTTTATTGGCTGCAAGGTTGGACATCTCTTTTGAGATCTCTCCGGTCTTGACTACATCAGATGGTATCAAAGCTAAGTTTCAATCAGTGGAGCAGGAGCTAAGTTTTGAGTCGCTATAGATTAGTGGATTGAAGATGCCTCTGAAGAAAATCTGCATGATCATAGAGGAAGAACCTAAGGAGGAATTCAATCTGGAATATTTTAGAACTTTGCAGAGACAAGTGCAAGATCTACAAGAGGAATTGCGAAGAAAGAATTCATCTAAAGAAAATCGAGATAGTGGTGAAGAATATGAGGAAGAATATCAGTTTGAGGAAGCTGTAGAAGACGTCAGAGATCCATAAGAGACTATATTTCTGAAAGCTATGTCTAAGATTGGGAAAAAACCTAAGATTGAAGATTCTACATTTGTTGGAAGCCTTAGGCCAGAGGAGTTGATCGATTGGATTAATGAGATGGATGAATACTTTGAGTATGAGGAAGTGGAAGATCCTGATAGAGTTCTATTTACAAAGATAAATCTTAAAGGTCATGCAAATATATGGTGGAGAGAAGTTCAGTTGGAAAGAAGTAGGAGAGGAAAAGGTAAGATTACTAGATGAAACCGAATGGTTGAAAAGATAAAGAAGCAATTCATCATGGGGGATTATGAATTGGAAATGTTTAAGAAGATGAAAGGATTGAAGCAGACAAACAAGTTGGTGCAAGAGTATACCGAGGATTTTTATATAATACTGATTAGGATTGCGTCGTTGTAAAGCTGATAAAGAGAAGGTTGATAGGTATATCTATGGCTTGAAACCTAGTATTTAAGAATAGTTACTTATTGTTTGAATGAAAACAATAGGAGATTCTTATCAGATGGTGTTGAAGATTGAAGAGAAGTTGAATGGGAATTTTGAAAGCAAACAAAATAACAGAAGCCAAGGTGGTAATGCTGATGAAACAACTGCTGGGAGTAGTGTGGTGGAGAATCTTAAGAAGACTGATGTAGGATCTAGCATGCAGTAGTCAAAAGACTAAGAACTACAATGGTGGGTACAGAGGAAGAGGAAGAAGTTATTTCATCGACACTTTTTTTTAGTGTGGCGATAAGGGTCATAGGGCTTTGTCATGTCCTCAAAATAATTTTATTCTGACTACCAAGGAAAGTCCAATGAATACTACAGAAGAAGGTGAAGTTCTGAATTAGTTATTCCCACACAGCTTTACAAAACTTTCTCTCTGTCAATTAACACTTAAACAATTCCAATAAAAACTTAATATTTCCCAATTTAGCACATTAAACATCCATAGAAAATATAAACATGAAATGCCCAGGAACACCAAAATAGAGAACACCATATTTTACGTGGAAACCCAAAGATGGGTAAAAACATGGAGAAAATAATTCTCATGAAATGTAAAAACACCTGTCAGGGTGACACTGAAAGGTGATTTCATACAAAGGCTCATTTCAAGAAGGCTCAATGTCGATCAACTCATTGCCAATAAAGGCTCACTTCCTACAGAAGAGCTCACTGTCGATACATAAGGGCTCACTGTTAGAATATATAAAATTAAATAGAATCCACCTCTAAGATCTACATATTGTTCTTCACAAACATGCATCTCCTTCGCATGAATTAATAATCACTTCACATATCAGGTGCTGATGCAAGAGCATCCTAGGATTCTTGGAAATCTTGTACCAAACCAAAAATATGTTTCATTTTGTAGCTCAGTGACTTGGAGGAGTCGTTGGTTGAGTACTCGGTTGTTTGATTTCCTGGTTATTGGTGGTTGGTCGACTCGGTGACTGGGATCGACTGGGATTGGTTTTTTTTCTTAGTGACTCAATTGTTGTTGGTGACTCAGTTCCACCGAACTCCACCAAAAAGTCTTGATGTTTGGTCATGTCTACTCGGTTGTTTCACCAAGTGGGTTCAGTTGGCTCGATGGATTCACCAAGCGGTTGATGTTGGCTCGGTTCTATTCCATTGAATGGTCTTTGTTTCTCGGTGACCTTTCTCACTGATTGGGTTTTATTTTGTTAGATCTTGAGGCTAAATTTCACATTTAATTTTGGATCGTGGCATTAATGATGGATCTCCCATTGGCGATTGTGTGGACCTAAATCAGGGTCATTGGTTTCTCAAAAATTATATTATTGTGGATCTTTTAGGCTCACATGTTGGTTGGCTCTTGTATTTATGTAGTTCTTTGTTCTTTATTTTAGGAGGGACAGATCAGATTAAAAGATCTTAGTATTAGATCTGAGAAATTGGCTGGTGAGTTGTGTGTCTTGGCAGAAGGTTAATGGCTTGATGCTTGCAGAATATCTATGTTAGATCTTAGTGTGACTCTTTGTAATTGGCCGTAATTGGGAAGGCCTTACATCCTGACATTTTGGATGTAATTGTTGTTTGATGATAATAAATCTCTTATGTTGGTTCATATTCCTATGTTATTTGTAGTTTTTATTATTCTTTTTATTGTCTGCAAGGTTGGACATATCTTTTGAGATCTCTCCGGTCTTGACTGCATCAGATGGTATCATAGCTAAGTTTCAATCAATGGAGGAGGAGATAATTTTTCAGTTGGAGATTAGTGGATTGAAGATGCCTCCGAAGAAAATCCGTGAGGTCACAGAGGAAGAACCTAAGGAGGAATTCAATCTGGAATATTTTAGAACTTTATAGGGACAAGTGCAAGATCTACAAGAGGAATTGCGAAGAAAGAATGCATCTAAAGAAAATCGAGATAGTGGTGAAGAATCTAAGGAAGAATATCATTTTGAGGCAACTGTAGAAGACGTCAGAGATTTATAAAAGACTAGATTTCTGAAAGCTATGTCTAAGATTGGGAAAAAACCTAAGATTGAAGATTTTACATTTGCTGGAAGCCTTAGGCCAGAGGAGTTAATCAATTGGATTAATGAGATGGATGAATACTTCGAGTATGAGGAAGTGGAAGATCTTGATAGAGTTCTATTTGCAAATACAAAGCTTAAAGGTCATGCAAATATATGGCGGAGATAAGTTCAATTGGAAAGAATTAGGAGAGGAAACGGTAAGATTACTATATGGAAATGAATGGTTGAAAAGATAAAGAAGAAATTCATTCAGGGGTATTATGAATAAAAAATATTTAAGAAGATACAAGGATTGAAGTAGACAAACAAGTGGGTGCAAGAGTATATCGAGGATTTTTATAGAATCCTGATTAGGACTGGGTCATTCTAAAGCTAATAAAGAGAAGGTTGATAGGTATATCTATGGATTGAAACCTAGTATTCAAGAATATTTACTTATTGTTCGAATGAAAACAATAGGAGATGCTTATCTGAAGGAGTTGAAGATTGAAGAGAAGCTAAACATGAAGTTTGAAAGCAGATAGAATAACATAAGCTGAGGTGGTAAGGCTGATGAAACAACTACTGGGAGTAGTGTGGTGGAGAATCTTAAGAAGACTGATGTAGGATTTAGTGCGCAGTAGTCAAACCACTAGGAACTACAATGGTGGGTACAAAGGAAGAGGAAGAAGTGATTTCATTGGTACTTGTTTTTAGTGTGGTGATAAGGGTCATAGGGCTTTGTCATGTCCTCAAAAGAATTTTACCGGGACTACCGAGGAAAGTCCAATGAATACTACAGAAGAAGGTGAAGTTTTGATCACTAGAAGACTAGCTGCATGTATTAATAAACTAGTCCAGAGAAGGAATTTTTTTAGAGCCATATGTAAGTGCAAGGATAAGGTATGCAATGTCATAATTGATGGTGGCAGTTCTGAGATCTTTGTTTCAGAAGAGATGCTTAGTAAGTTAAATTTGAAAAGGAGGAAACATCCTAATCCTTATCAGATTAGTTGGATACAAGATGTGTCTAAGGTTAGGATTGAAGAACAATGCCTTGTTGATTTTAAGATTGGATCTTATCATGATGAGATATTGTGTGATGTGTTGTCCATGGATGTTTGTCACTTATTTCTTGGTAGACCTTGGCAATATGATAGGCATATCATGTTTGATGGTCATGCTAATACCTATGTGGTTAGGAAGGGAGGTTAAGAGCATAAACGGGTACCTTTTGCAGGAAGCAATAGTTAAAAGATGTGGAGTAACTAGATGTATTCCGAGTGACATTGGAAGAGTTGATGAAACTATTCCTACACTAATACATTTGGGCCTATTTTTTGATGGTAATTTCCGATGGAGGGGAAAATTTTATGAAATTGGTTTTTTTTTTTCCCAATACTGTCACAATTTTGACGGTTTCGGGCACACACTAAACAAAAAAGACAAATGATCAAATTAATTTTTATTTTACTGTGTGAAATAAGTGCCCCAAAGGATGTAGTTCTGCACACAGAAGCCGACTCCATTCCTTGGAAGCCAAATGTCGTGAAGCCTTGAATAGTGGTACATACAACACATATCAAGAATTTATAGGTACGTCCTTTTGTATGAAATCTTTGCATAGTTTCTGGTCGACTGTGATTTTGCTGTGACCTAAATGTTCAAACCCACATATATTTTTTACAAATTTGTTTCTTTTTTTACAATGTGCATAATCATACAGAAAGAAAAAAAGGGTTTCTTCTTTTCATATTTTATCTCTATTCGGGAACCATAGCCTTTGTCTTTTTAAAGATATGTATCATTTTTGGGCTTTGAGGCTATGGTTTGGTATAAGAAACCCTTAGTGAATTTGTTTGGAATTGTCACATGTCGTGACTTGTGTATGGATTGGTAAAAACTTCAACCTATTTTTTATTATAGATATTCTGTATAATTTGACATGAGCTGTGGTTTTTCTTTCACTATCTTGGCATACTTGGGGTTTTAATGTTTCTAAACTTACCATGGTTTTAATGTTGAGCCAAACTTACTGCGGTTCTTCATGCCTTATTATCAATTTCATTTATGTTGGTCACTATCCAATGTTTTTTTTACAATGGCATGGTCTCGGGTAAAAGCACAATAATCTATCACCCTTTTACAAAGGAAAAGATTAACAACACCAAAACTGTAAAACTTTAAGGGCATAAAAGTCACATTTCTGTTGAGAATTTGAAGATGATGTAAACTGATGAAATGTGTGAAATAGGATGAATTATATGGCTATAATTTTTTTTTTGAAATTGAACAAAAATTAATATATTTTTTGAAATTTTTAGGTCTATTTTTCATTTCCTAAAAAATACTATAAATTAGGGAGTTTACTTCCCGCCAAATAATTATAAGTAAAACATTATTTTTTCCTCCAATTTCAGAATATGTTTTAGATGACATGTATAACTAGTGCACAAAAAAAGAAAGAAGTGTTTTCGATGTATAGTTTTCCCGTTATAAGTATTCAAAGTCGAACTTACTTGAAATCAATAGTTTTTGTATCCCGTCATTTTTCCCCTATCAAAACTATACCAAAAATCAAATAAATTACATATTATTGAAGAAGACTCTCTTCTCTAGTCTTACCTATGATTTAAAAAAAATGAATTGATTTAGAATTTTTTTTTATTATTAGAATCCACGACTTCTGAAATCTTTAATAACCTACATGTAGTTTTTATCAAATTTGTTTAATTTTTTGTAGTCGAAACAATATAAAATTTATATGTGCCAAATCATAGTTTCGAGATCTAGAAAAGGGTACTTTTAGTTTTTTGACATTGTCTAGTTTGAGCAAAAAGAAAATAGCAGAAGTGCAAAATTCTTGATTTCATGTGTTTTTGGAGGTTTGGCTACCAACATGGCATGCCACATAGGTAGACTCGGCTGAGTTAGACTTAGTCCATTCTGACTTGGTCAAGTCCTACTAGTCCTCGCATTGGCTTGTGCAGGAGTATGTTGAGCCACGTAAGCACCATTCGATGTCGCATGGTGCCTACAATGACTCAGCTATATTAGACTCGGCCGAGTCTGATTGGGTTGAGTCTAACTGGGCCGAGTCTATCAAGTTAGCTTAAAAGGTGATAGATTATTATGCTTTTAGCCTCTCCTCTTATTGTTACTGTATCAAGTGATCAGTCCTAGATTCCCTCTCCCAAATGAACTACTTGGAAAGGAACAAGATTATGCCAACACAATCCTAATTACTGTTTTCCCTAACTACCACTTACAAGAATTAAATGCCAACTAATTACAATAAGGCACCTATTCATGGCCAATGAAAAAATACATTTTTATAATACATATCCTTTTATGGATTGACCAATGAGAAAACTCAGTAGGTGTAATACAATAAATGCATTTCTCTTTCCACTTGGAATAACTAGAATGATGGTAATGAAGGTGTGCCAATATAGCATGTTTATCTTGTTTGAACTCCATCTTTCCATCCTCTTTGTCTTGGAAATATTCTCATTGAAGGGTTCTTGAAACTTCTTGTACTTGAAATAACTTTTAACTTGATGTCTTTGCCTTCATCCTTCTTCATGAATTTGTACTTTCATATTTTCATATTCTCTTAAAATCACCTTGTCTTTACATTGACTTGCATCTTGACTTTCCAACCTTAAAGTCCTTCCTATACTTTGCATGGCATTTGAAATTTCACGTCAGTTTTTGAACTTACAATCATCTTTTCACATGAAGGGGCTTGACCTTCAATATCTTCTTTCTCGTAAAAACATCATTACCTTCATGTGACATGGGTGCTACCTTATGATTAGAACTGTTGTTGCAAAAATAAGAATATATGTCATACCTTTTTGTCATATTTTCAATATTTGTAAGAACCTCTTCTAGATCTATATCCACTAGGTCTATGCTCAATTGACTCTCCCGCAAAGGTGACTCATGATCTCCATGATGCAAGTTGTGTGTATAATCAATAATTAACAACAAGATTTCATGAAGATAAACACATTAACATGGAAGAAAATGCATGTACAGTGACTGTTTATGGAAGAAAATAACAGAAAGTGCAGTGAAAACAACATTTTATTTATTCAAAACTTCTATGTCCTTATCACTTCAAAAAAAATTGTATTAATCTGTTTAATTACAATGAACATAGGTCTCTTTTAGACCCAAACATCAACCAACCACCTTTTAAAACTATTCTCAAACCGACTGAGACAGTTAAAGCCAAATTTTCCATCCTAATGATTGAATTCAAATTTTCATAAAATGGATTCTTATTAAATGTACATATTTCTAGATTCCAAGTGAATGGTTAAGATCCTAGATGAGTATTATGGAAATGAATTCATGTAGTAATTGGGTACTAAGAAACCTATGTTTGATGTTTTATGTGTGCATTACTTTAGTTGTATGAAACTAAAAATACTACTAGTTGGTTGACTATAATGGTATATACATGATGAGATTACTGTAGATTGTAAATGGAATAGTTGGGTTATATGAATGTAAGTTTATAAGATTAGTTTTAAGTTTTAGATTTTAACACAAAGGAAATGTTAGAAGAATACTAATATGTATAGTGCTTAATGTAAATCTAATAATATTCTATGGGATAGGATACGATGTTAGATTAGAATGGAGTATATTATAATCTCAATTGAATCACTTAAAAGGATTATTGTGTATGATATTCATGATACGAATGGGTACTCTTGAATGTACTTGTATTAAAGGAATTAAGGATATCAAGTAAAATTTATGTCCATTAGATTAATTTCATTAATTAAAATGATTGAATGTGTTAGTGTAAGAATTG
>MU215591.1:158059-187631 GCA_018584345.1 Thuja plicata
TGATTGAATGTGTTAGTGTAAGAATTGGTTGAAATGGGAGTAGTAGTAGGAAACATGTGTTTCTTCTCCTCTCAATAGATCTATAATTATTTTTTAAAACAAGAAATTAGATCATCGTGTGGCCTAGATGGATCTTTTAAACTTGGATTATTTGGTTGATTGGGTAGATAATTTCATAATTCTGGGATATATATGTAGCTTTATTGATTAAAATTTTTTCATATTGCATCAACACCAATGCCTTGAGTCCCTGAGGCCTATATAACATTTTTTCAATACTATCAATGGATTCCAACTAAATTTTTCATTATGGTACCATTGGAAATAACTTGTTACTAAATGACCCTTGTTAAGCAACCTTTTAAATTTGAGAGGTTTCTCAACAATTGTTGTGCAAATTTTGTAATTCTTACATTTTGTGAAAAAATAAATAGAAAAACACTTTATAACAAAATAAAATAACCTACATATTCCTAAAATAGGCTAATTTAACCTTATTACATCATAAACTTCCATGGAAGCCTCATTGGAAACTTTTGCTTTCACATAGAAATATTGACAATTTTGGTATAGTTTTACATTTTGGACCAACTATGACCTTCCATGACATCGATTAATTAGAAATACATTAAAACTGGTCCCTGAGACCTTATTTTACACAAACCAAAACATAAAAAGATGATCAACATTACATCAAGAGGTATAAAATTGTCTATGTGCTCCTACACCATACACCTGGCATAGAAAGAAACTGAAGTCCCTTTGAGGACCATGCTGCACTAAAAAATGTTTAGAACCTATTTTTCCTATCCTCCAAATGATGTATCTTTCTAGTATACCCTTCCATTGGATACACCAAACCCTCCTTCCTAGGTGCACCTGCCTAGGGATTTGTCAACAAGACACTTCCAAACACTTCCAGCTCCTACCAATGGATCCTACACCATCCAAGTAACCTATCATGACATACAAAGTCATAAAAAGTGGTCGTCCTTTGGGTGTAACTCTCAATCCTTGACTAGTCCAACCACCATGTACCCTCAATCAGCAACATGTCTTCAATCAGAGATCTTCATCTTCAATCCCTGCATACCCCTACAAACAAACACATATTGCACATATCATACATGTTTTAGAATCTCCCCAAAAGTCACATTAACCACTATAAGTGGGGGAGTCTTATACATTCATGGTGTCTTCAAAGAAATTCCTGATTGCACACCAAGACCCTGTCTAGGAATAGTAGATACAAACTTGACTTTCTTTGTTCAAAACTTCACAAAATAATGCAACCTTTGCATGGAAATAAATAAAAATTTAAACCAATACTATTTCAATCCACTCCCAATTAATATTGCATAGTATAAAGATTATGAACATGAACACAGTGACTATGTCCTTACAACAGAGAATAGATAGTTTGCAAGGAATTAAAAGTTTGTTGATTCAAACTTCATTACTCTACCAAACGCCCTAAAACTACTCTCTTACTCTCATTCATGATCACACTACCCAAATACCCTTCTACTAATCGGTTGATAGTTACAACTCCCCGCCAAACCACTTGCAGTCAGTTTAATGACTTACATTTAGTATATTTCTATCAAGTTGACAACAAAGTTGTCAACTTGACAACTCTCCATTCCTTTATCATTGTATTTAACTCTTTGAAGGCCTTTTAGGATTCTATCATAACACTAAAGACATAAGAAACTATTTTAACATGGGGGCATACACTTTTCTATGTTAATATTTGTGCACACACCACAAGTTGGTTTTGTACATTTTGACCACACACCACAATGTGATTGGTGCCACTACAACACTAATTTTGCAGTCTCATATAAATTTTTGTTTGGTGCACATTGTAGTTGCATTTTTAGAATACTTAGAAAATAGAAGCCTTTTATAATATTTGTATTTGGTACACATTGTTTCTGTTATATGGCTCCTAGTAAAAAATCCTTACTAGACCTACATGCCATATTTCCTCTTTGTTCTTGCATGCTCCATGTTTGTGAAACCTATGTCAATCATGTTGCTCCTTTTATCTTGATATTTAAAACTAATAAAATTCTATGTCCTGGGGGATTGGTGTGATCTTATCTCTTTTATGTCTTGGTGAAATTCTTTTGATACTATCTTATGCTTTACTAAAAGTATGATTACAAGGTCACACTCTTGCTATAATGGGGCCTATATATAGTGTTAACAATTTCATCCTCATACAATTTCACACTCATTTTGGGATAACTTTGGTGGTTTTCCCTTGTTCTTTTTCTAAATGATTGATTATTCTTATTCGATGGCCAAATTTAGAAACCTAACACACTCACGAGCATGCAAACCAAATTCATGCTAATAGGGGACAATGTCCTCATGGATTATGGAGCTAGGTACCAATGTCCAACCATTTTGGGCTCAAATCTAAACCACTAATGGTCATAATTTTTTGACTAGAAAAATATTTCTCATGTGCAGATTCTAGATCTGTCACAAAGGGATTGCAAATTCACAAAGAGAAGACTATGAAAAAAAAAATCCATACTTTGAAGAGAAAAATAACTTGTCACCATTGATCTACTCTAGTGATTGACACTTTTTTGCCAAAATTTTGGAAGAATGATTTGTAGGAAATCCTAATTTGGAACCAGCTCATAAAATCTGCGTCAAACACCTTCAGGTCAGTGGTGCCTATTGACATAGACAAACATTTTTGGGCTCAAATTGAAAACATAGGTTGCTTTCTGAATCTTATTTTCATGCCTATCTTCAAAATTTACATATTTGGTTAGTTGCTTATTGTTTATGTTAATTTGGTTGAATTGCTAGCATTATCCTTAGTTCTTGCATTATTTATGGTCATAATCATAATCAATCATATCAAGCCTTCAAAAGAGGTCATTTAAGAAGGCCCTTGTTGACTGTAATTGTGAATTTCTTGTGCATGATAGTCCACAGTTTCATAGAAACCCAAGTTCCTTATTATTTCTTGTAAAATGCTCATAGGCCTATGTAGGGGACTTGGTGAAGGTTCTAAAACATGTATAAGTTCTTTCAATCCTTTGGTGAGATTATGTAAGGCATAGGGTGTAATCTCCATGTTTGAGTCCTTGAGAGCTAGAAACCAAGATTTATTGAAGGTTGGATCAAGACAGACATGTTAAAAGTAGTAAAAATATGAAATCTAAGACTCATCTCTTACTCTCATTCATGCTCACACTACCCAAATACCCTTCTACTAATCGGCTGACCTTATACCCTTCTTAAATCCCATATGAGCCTTCATAGGCCTCATTTTGGCAATTTGGGAAAATTTACATATTTAGCACTTTTAGTGCATTTGACACTTTTAAATGGATCTAATGGCCAACATGCAGATTTGCCTAAGCACTACTGGGATCTTACCCGAAAATAGCTGTACTACTATGAAAATAATCATAAGTCCATTTGTTGTTGGTTCTAGTTCCAGTAGTGCTTGGTCAAATATGCATGTTTTTCACTTGTGCATATACCTTATCTGATCAACTATTATAGGTGAAGGTTGTATATGTGCAGGTGAAGGTTGATCAACTCTAATCTCCTATTTGTATCTATATATTATCAAAGCAGCTCCATTGAGAATCTTTTCTACTTGACCTGATTTTTTTTTCCTGTGAAGAAGGATCATGTCAGATAATCTAAGTGAAGAAAAAAATGGGGAGGTAATCACTAAATTGTGGTCTAACTTCAAAATGAAAGGTGATGGAAATTTTTATTGTCCCTATGTTGGTTGTATTTCCTGTTTTAGAGTTTACCCTAAAAATTCTTAAACTCCCTGTCATTCTTATGCCCAGAAGGTAAAGATTCATGTTTGAAATGATTTACATATCTCTGCAAATAATTTTTTTTCTCAAAACCTAGATCAAAATGTTAAAAACCCTAAGCCTTGGAGTAAATTTGGTTCGAGATTGCAGAAAAGCCCTAAATTTTCTAGGCTGGTTCTATTTCTGTGTTACTTTTTCATGACTTGAGTCTGAACTTATTTGCATGTGTTTATTTCCCAGTCGCTAAGTCTCGTTAGAAGAAAAAAATATTCCTTATGGTCTCGAGACTTAGCAAAAAGATTTGGTCGTGTGGTTTCATGATAAAAAAGAATATACTAAAAAGGTTATGAGACTTAACACAGACCGCCGATCTCAGAAATAATCCAACGATAGTCACTTTGTCTCTTGATAAAAGTGGAGTTAGTGATTATATTTGGCGACTTTGAGATTACTCAGTCATGTTATCTCTTAATATAACCCGTGGTTATGAGTTGAGTTCATGAGTTAAATAAAATGGTGTTGTCGCCAAGTCTCATGATCAAAAGTGAGTTAAGAAAAAGATTTGGAGATTACACGACAACCGTGGGTCAAAAAGTTAATCTAACGGTAGTTGGGAAGTCTCTTGATTGTAACCGTGGTTCATAAATTATCAAGCGACATGGAGATTAAATGGTCACTAGGGCTCTGGATAAACTAAAGGTTAGATATGAGTTTAAGTAAAGGTGTTGTCATGAAGTCGCATGATCTAAAGAGAGTTAGTTTTAAAATTAAGAGATCAGGAAACAACCATCAGATGTAGGTAAAATCAACGGTAGTCGTGTGGTCTATTGACAAGGTTGAAAAGTCAAAAGGAATAAAGCAATTAAGAGACAAAAGGAAAAATATGACACGTGTATGTTTTTCGCTAAGTCTCATGAAGTATTAGGGTTTGTATTAAAGATTAAGAGACTTAGCGACAACCATTGGATACAGAGGAAAAGGAAATCAGTGGTAGTCATGTTATCTCCTGATGCAAATTATAAAGGTAAATTAATCACGCATTTAAGAGATTGATGTGATTAGTCGCATGGTCTCTTAATGGAGCATGAGCTAAGAAAATTATCTAGCGACATAGAGATTTCACAGTCACTGAGTTTCCAGATAAAACCTGAGGTAAAAGAATAGTAAAGAGAATGCTTTGTCATAGTGTCTCTGTAAGATGGAGGGTTAAGTTAAGATATCAAGCAACATTGTACCAACCGTTGATCAAAGTTTTGATCCTACGACAGTCGCTAAGTCTCTTGAAAGAACTGCAGTTAGTGAAATTATTAAGCGACAAGGAGATCACTCATTCATGACATTAAGTTAAGTTAAAATGGACTCCTCAGTGGCACCATTATTAATAGTTGTTAACTAATCAGAGTAAAGAGATTATGACAGATGGGAAAGTAGCCATAGTATGAGTTAATGCAGCCAATCAAATTTGATTTCGATTTCATTTTGAATTTTATAAGGTTTTTTATGAAATAATACTCATCAGAAATTGATTATCTAACAGTTTGAATGCCACGGCTAAAACCAGAAATTGATGTTGCAGTATGTGAAAATAATGGTGAAGTGATTTAATTACCAACTAGAAGTGACAATCGACATTCAATTAACAGTTATAGGTATACTTGTCCATTTTGATTTCATTTTTACCAAGTTTCTATTTTCTCAAAGCGAAGAGTTTATAGAGATTTAGTGTTTTCTGAGAAAGATTAAGATTTTCAGCAGCAAGTGATTCAAAAGGTGGTTGCCTGATTCAGAATTCAATAAAGATTGTAATTGACAGTGTTCTAGAGTTTAGAGCTACAGTTTTCAGAGAGTTCACAGTTTGGTGGTGAGGGTTTTCAATAGTTTTGTTTCAATATTGGTGAATAAGGGTTGAGAGCATAACAAAAAGAAATTATGAGTCAAGCACAGAGTATGGCCTCCACAAGTGGGAGAAGTGAAGATGTCGAAGATGAGTCAAAGGGAAAAATAAACTACTCAAATAAATTCCTCACTTTGCTTCCAAGTTCAAACCAGAATCAAAAGGTTAGTGCAGATGTTTTAATTGATGATATGGCTTATGTTAGGGATGCAAAAACACCGGGTCATCAGGGTATTCACTTTTAAATTATTTATTTAATAATAGTGATGAACTCATGCCTATCTCAAACCCTCTGACCTGTGGCTTAGCCAGGTTGCTAATTCCTGATGTCTTTGTTGACATTGATTTCATACTAGAATTGGCTAGTAGATATGACCCTTTAATCAAAGCCATTAAGAGGGATGATGGAAAGCCATTTCTCACCCTAGACCGAAATACTTTTATGAAGGCTTTTAATGTCTACTATCCTATGGCTACTGAGATAAATATGAAGAGCCTAGAGAATGGGTACACTAGAGAATCCGACATTGCTGCTAAATTGATCAGGGATCATCATGTCCCTAAGATAATAAAGACATATATAGCCCCCATGCCAGGAGCAACCCCATATTGTTACAAAGACTTTAATTTCTATATTAAGTATATATCATATGCACTATGTAGAGTGCTTGGAAAGGATGCTGGGGCAAAAAGGATCACCTTAGACATTTTGATGATGGTTTTGGATATGCAAAGTCTTCATACTACTTCCAATTATGATTACATTCAGTATATCGTTGATCAGATGCACCAAGGATTTACAGATATACAAAACAAGAAGAATCATCCAAAATTTATGCATTATTCAATCCTCATGAATTTTATTCTCTACTATAATTTCCCAGTTATGAATTGTCAGTTTCGATAGCCACAAAGGTTCTACCATAATCAGCCCAACCCTATTTAGTTTTGGATAAGAATTTGGAATTATACATCCAGAGAGCAGGAGTTCTATGCTTTCAAAAATTGGGTAATATATCCACTTTTGAAGTGTTTAGGCACTGATAAGACCATATTTCCTATTAAGGTAATTCAATTTTTGAGGCCTTGCCAATACCTTGGCAAATAGCTAGGAGACCATAATTGGGGAGATTTTTATTATGAAAATAACTTTACAATGATGAGGGTTTATGGTTGCCCCCACCCTCCACACATTTTTCCATTTCATGTACCACCGAGGATAGCTGCAATGGAGTTCATTAGGCAGCTTATTCTGATAGATAAAGATAATTTCGCATCACACAAGAAGGGTACTTTTACCCCTAGGTAGTTCAAGATCTATAATTTCATTATTGGGAAAGGAGCCCTAGACTTGGTGAATACCTGGTTGAATCATTACAGAATAAATGTGGCCCTGCATAAACATGTTGATACTGAGGGATTCATTCTTAGTGCAAAGAATTTTCTTATGCCAACTATCCCCTACACAAAGGTACATGAGGATTGTATGGAGGATGATTTAATAAGAAACATCTTGGACGATGAAGAGGTGGATAGGAAAGCAATTAAGTTCAATAAACTTATGGACCTGGAGAGGCGGGTAAAGAGAAAGGGGATGAATTTTGGAGGTTTCTACCCTACCATGCCTTATCTCAAAAGGATAGATGGAATGATTGAGAAACATACTCTTTTATGTAATCAGTTAGAAGAAGCACTAGTGGTACCAGAAAAGGGCGACAAAGAGAATTCAAAGTATGAATATGATGATGATAGTGATCAGAGTTGTCCTTTGCCCAATGCCTATCCAGATTACCAAGCAGTACCATTGAAGCTTGAATTTGAAGGGGAAGATGTCATTGACCTAACAGAGGTCCCAGATAAGGAAGTGACAAATGATCCCCCACCTAAGAGACAAAGAGTAGAAACAGGGGAGCCTTCTAGGAAGAAGAAGACAGATAGAATTGGAGCCCTAATAACTGGAGATAGACCCTATGATCATTATTTAATAAAATAGATCAGGGAAGGATGAAAATCTCAAAGGATACAGAAGAAGAGGAGGATTTATCTCTCATATCATGCATAGATGAGAGATTTTTGCATCAAGAGGAATTCCTCAAGGATGACAGTTTCATAAAGACAAGGGAATTCAAGGATTTCCTAATATGGAATAAGAAACAACAAATTGGAAAGCAGTTGCAATTGGAAGGTGGTGACCCAGTCACTCAAGAGGCCAAGAGGCCTTACAAACATTGCATGATTATGATTCTGAGTCTAAGCAGATCACACCAGAGCAAGCAAGGCAACTGGTCAAGGCCAGTGGAGTGTTATTTGTGGAAGGCTGGTGTTATGCCCTGCATACCCATCCCTACATTTTGTGTGCAAATTTTTGGGTCGCCTCTTTTTTCTTTTGGCTCTTGCCTTGTCTTTTGTTTTCCTTTGTTTCTTTCCCTGGGGGTTTTGTTTTCTTTCTATTTTTGTCTTTCATTCCTCCAGGACCCAGTCCCAAAGTTTATTCTTTCTAGAGCCAAATTCTCGACTTTGGGATTCTCTGCTACGATGTCCTCTCCTCGTGAGAAGGTATGGTGGCATGGAATCCCTAGACCCAGAGTCTAAAGGTCTGCCTATTCCAGAGTTCATGGAAAAGGGGTCAACTAGATTTTACCTCAGGTATAAATAGGAATTACACATCACTTTTTCAATTACCGTGATTAAACACTTGTGCATCTAGAGTGAATCAAAGCGAATTAAGGTGAATTGAAACTACTTTTTCTCCCGTGTTTAGTAGCGGTTTACCAGTGCTTTGGCAGTAATTGTCCACGATAATCCTTGAGGTTATCTCATTGCTAGATTCCTTCCATGCCTACCTCCATTGTTGCATTCATTTTCAGGTAAGCTCTCAGCTCTGGTCTCGTCATTCTTTTTGGTTTTCTGGTTTTGGCCTCATTTTTACTTGGTGTTTGTGTTTCTTGTCTAGTTTTTGCTTGTTGTGGTCACCGCGTCTTGTGGCGCTGGTTTTTTGTCATCTCCCATTAGTGGGTTGGCACTGGTAGAGGGTTGTTTTCCCTCTACGTGGTTGTAGCGTAGCGATTTTCTGTGCTTTTGCATGGTGTTGATCGTTTGTACATTTTGTAAGCTTTGTATACTATGTACACATGTGTCTCAGCCTTTGGCCCTCTGTATCTTTATGTATATACCCTTTAGCTCTATTGTACATTCTTTGTATATTTCATGTATATCCTTCTAGTTTCACACCGATCTCATTGTTCCCTTGCCTATATTCCATCCAAGTTTGTGAGCTCACCCCACAGCAGAATACCACCTGGTTGGAGCTTAGCTCTCTGTTGGTTTCGATCAGGCAGTTTTCTCTCTCCGTCGTCAGTCAGCCTTTATGGCACATTTATGTCCCATGTGTGCATTCAAGACTGCCCAAGTGGCCTCCACTTTGCGCGCATTCAGATAGTTGGTACCGCCATCACCATAACTCCCCATTTATTGCATAGCCATGTGACACCCACGTGGGCCTGGAAACTCACTTTCTAGTCACATCTTCCAACGGTTGGTTTTCTGGACCCCGGGTCCTTCATCCTCACCTAGCCTTTATCATACTTTGATTAAGTATACTAGAATACGCAGGCCTAGATTGTGGTTAATTTCCTAAGTCTGCATTATACATATATATCTTTTTAGGATTTTGACTTAAACTAACTTTTCAAGGGAAGGACGTACCTCGCTGTTAAGATCTTCAGATCCTAGAGTATTGTTTATTTGCAAATTCTAACAGTCACCTTACCTTGCAAGCTTTCAAACACCATGCTTTCACTGTGTTAGAAGCTTCTGTGTCTTCACCACCTGGGAGTCCAGAACTCCCCTCCACGGCAGTCACCAGGGCAGTCGTCAGGTCCAAGATTGAGAGGGCCTTGGAAAAGCTTCCCCTTAGCATGAAATATTTGAAGGATAATGTTGTCATGGGATCAAAGATCTAATCCCAGGTTCAGTTGGTCACCAACACCAGCGTCAGGATGTGGTCAGAGATGCAGGCCTTGGTTATGATGATGTTCATTCAGCGGCAGGCCGGGGACCAATTGGCCATCAACGTCGAGGAATCTAGGATCCTAAAGGCATCTTTCTTCCCATGCTCTGTGCAAGCCCTGAAACTCATTCTCACCCTCACGGCACATTATAACTCCTCCATCTGGGTCGTCATGCTTGCCGCTCCGGTCCCGACCAGATATATCACTCCCATGGTGTCTCTTGATGCCGCAACCTTTTGGGTAGGATTGGGAATCCCCCAGTTTGATGAACCAGCCTTCGTCACCAGATCTAATGCCTTGGAATAATTTCAATAGCTGGAGGTTATGGCCTGGCAATATCTGAATAATAAATGGTTAAAGACCCCAAATAAAGATTCAAAGAGAATGAAGATAGAGATACTTTGATCTGAATTTAAGGAAAGTATCCAAATGGGGATCATAGCACTATGCCAGATCTTTGGGCAACCCCATGCCTGGGAATTCTTAGGCTGGATGTACTACTTCTTACTTGGAATCTCCACCGCCGAGCAATACTTTGATTGGGCTGCCATCATTTCAAACCATGTGGGCTCATTGTTCCTTCAAGTGGCCCGGACCCATAAGTTTTATATGACATTCTATGATCTCTGGGCCTTAGCACAACAATTCCCCGTTACAAATTGGCTACTCACATCAAGTGAACTTGGAGTTGGCCCAGGTAAAAAGACTCTGTGAGATTATTTCCCACAAATCTAGTGGGAGGCTAGTTTCCTTATCTTTTGTCAGGTTAATGATGCATTCATATACTACAATCTGCTCACACCTACCCAAGAGGTTAGGTACCATCTCTCTAAGGAGGCTATGGATTTGGTCAGAAGTTATGGCCACTACTACATCCAATTCCAGTAGCATACTTACATTCGGGTAACTGGCTTCTCTGGGAAACCCTATTTGTTGCCCAAACACTGTGGGAACAAAATAATCCTTCTAGAATATTGCAGACAGATGCTGGAGCTGCACGCCTTGTACACTATGAAGAAGGTGGTGAATGTTCCATTCCCAATCACTTGTGGGAATTACACATGTAGTCTATCCATAGCTAAAGAGGCAGACAATGAACTTAAAAGCTGGGGCCTAATAGAATTCTATATGGTGCATAAAAAATTTGATCCGCTAGGCAAGATTGCAATGGCACTTCCCCACGCATCAGAGCCCCACAGATTCCACATGGAGGACTTCTGGGAAGATTGCTAAGATGAATTTGAAGTCTGGAGCTACCACTTTGTCTAGATGACAATGGGGATGATGGAAAGGCTGAAGCTCCAAAAATTCCAAGGTGAATTCTCAGACACTGGGTCCACAATAGACCCCCAGTACAAGGAAAGGGGAATAGATAAGATGACCCTCCCTCTAATAAATTGGGACACACAAGAGGGGCCAACCATTGAAGATATCACCCGTGACGTGGTTGAGTGTAGCCATGAGTATTTCAAAAGGGCATGTCTAGGGAGTACACGCCAATTTGGCCTGACAATATTAAGATTGACCCCCGGTGCTAGAACCTCTTCTCAGGGAGAGGACATAGGAAAAGGAATCATGGGGACTCCACGAGCCCTATCTACAGCCCCCATCAAAGAACAGACACAACAAATGTTGGCAGCCTCTTAGAAAATGAAGGAGAAACTGATCACAAAGTTGGCCACCCCGGTGCTCATGACTAGGCCTGTTCATCCTCCCTCTTCCCCTTCACTGGCCACATTAATGGTTCAAGCAAAATGAAGTGGAGTGGAAGAGGAGTAGGCAGCTCTAATGGATGCAGGGCCACCTTTGGTGACCAAGAAAAAGAAGAAGGCCAATCCAAAGCCAAGGGCAGAGCAAGAACTTGGGATGCCAAATATCCTGAAAATACAAATTGTTTCTTTCGACTCCCCGGAGCCAGAGAAAGAACCGGAACACACCCCGGAAAATCCCCCGCCCCATGACGAGTTTGAATATGTGTTTAGGGCTGATGAGTTTGGAAACTTGTAGGGGGATAGCGTACAATCAATGGAAGAGACTGCCACACAAGAAGAGCTCTCAGAGCAAGAACAAGAAGCTCAGGCAGAAGAAGAAAAGGGGCAAGAATAGGTGAAGGTTTTTGAAACCCCAAAAATACAGGTTGAAGAGGTTTTGGAAGGAAGGCAAAATCAAGATGAACAGATGACATCAGTTGGGGAAAGTGGACCCACAGGAAAAACAGTGACCCCAACTGTCATGTTCCAGATGCTACCACCAAAGGTATCTTTCACGGAGGTAATCAGAGCAGCCCAAACTCTAAATCTCGGTGCGACACCTCCCCCACCTCTGGAAGATACACCAGTAGAGGATGACATCCCAGCAGTAGAAGCTGATAAAGAGCAGCAAAAAGATGAGGAAGAAAACCTTGGGGCAATAAGTGATGATCCTAATATTACCAAGGATGTAGACATTGGGATAGAGGATACAGGTACCACTAGAGCAGGTATCACCAGAGAACCAAGAGGTACAGAGAAGGAGCCAGAAGTGGCTTGTACTGTTGAAGGGGCACAACAAGATCGTGGGGAGAAGTCACAAGAATATATTTTGGCTCCCAAGCCACCCCTACCGCCACAATGGCTAGTGGAATCTTGAAAGAGAAAGGCCCCAACAACACCCAAAGCCCATCTCTCCTTGGCTGAGATGATGGTGTAGGCGCAGAACCTGCCAAAGGCTAAGAAAGTCGGGACGATCCATACTCTTCAGACTGGGCCGGGTGGAGATACAGTCACAGTTATCATGACACCTTCCCCAAATGTGGACAAAGAAATGGCTCAAGTTGGAGATTACATTGTCATGGAGGTATCGCTAGGGAAGAGAGGAAAATAGGGTGAATTAGATTTATTAAAGGAAGCAACCAAGGCAGTAGAGGCTCGCTATGAGAAAGAGGCCTAGAAATTTAGGGTAGAGAAGGAGAAAAATGCAAATCTTATGGGGCTGTTAATAGAGCTAGCCCAGCCTATTAGTGTCATTCCCCTGGGTGCCTCCACATCCGATGCACCGCTTCCTCAGGGTGACATAGACACACTATGGGTGATGAAAAGAAAAGCCCAGGCGGTCGATGAATGGGTTACCTTGCAAGTAGGAAACATCTGACATTTCTTAGTGTCCACACTCCCATACCTATATGTGGCCTTCCATGTCTTGCACCAAGTCGAGACTACTATCTCCTTCTGGGAGGGAGATATTGAAAATTATGAGGCATGGAAAGTCAAGTTGGGAGAACTCCTTGGCATTAGGGAGGAGATTGTCTCCGAATCTAGAATTTTGGGAGAAGAGTCATTTGATTTCTTAAGGACCCAACACTCCAGACTTGACCTCACATTGGGGGTTATCAAGCAACTGGCAGGTACCCTGCGTGATAAGGCCAATGCAGTCCAATATTCTTTCAATTTGTACAAGTATTTTGTTGTAAAGGTCTCTGGAGCTGATCCATTTAGCACTGACACATGCACTCTGGAGGAGTATGTTTTGGGGAATTTTGATGAATTAATGGAATCGAGATACCAATCTCTAGAGGGGATAGACGGAGAAAATATGACGTGAATAACTTGCATGGTGCTCAGAGGTCACGACGTGAAAAAAATGGCTGAAGAATTTAAGGCAAATGTTTCAGACCTGGGTGAGCAGTTTGAGGTGGCCAAGTATTGAAGGGCCGGCCTCAAGGACATCGATGAGGATGGGATCTCCCATCTCCTCCAGACTTTCAATAACAACAAACAACAATAAAGTCCTCCAAATCTCGGAGATGATCGAATGGGAAATGTAGTTTTTGTATTCTTTGGGACGTAAGTCCCGGATCCCAGAATTTTGGATCCTATATTTTTGTATTCTTTAAGTGACCCGTATCCCACTTTCCAAGGTTGACCGATCACTTTCAAGGTAGTTAATGAAGGTTGTCAGAAAGTAGGTAACCGCAATAAGGCACATCGGCCCAACAGGAGTGTTCTGACAGATGGTCTTCCCAAGGTGCCACTTCAACGTTACACCTAGCGCATCAGAGATAGTGAGCTACCCTCCCATTTGTGAGGCATGTAGCCTTGATCCCTGGGGAATCAGATTTCTTCTCCTCTTCTACCAGCTCCCTTCTCCAGGCTGATTCTTCCACTCCTCTTTTCTTGTCTTATTCTTTTGACATGACAAGACCTTTTCCATCTCAAGGTCTTTTGTAATGTGGTGTAGGTAGTACCAGCCATCGAAAATAATATTATATTATAAAGTGTAAAATAAGTTAGGTTAAGTTTTAGGTCAAGTGATGTGTATAAATGATAAGTCTGGCCTCATTCCAAGGGTCGGCAAAATTGATGATTTTGCAGTCCATAGTTAATAGCAATTTGGTTTTCTCAGTTCTTAGTTGCAGATCTCAATGCTCCATAGTTTCTAAGCTTTCAGTAGTTAAATGCTCCCCTGGAGCCACCATTGTGCCACACACCAGTGCTTGCTGGAAGATATGTTAATGAAGAAGGAAGAGTTTTATCAATGAAGTTGTTGGCATTCTAATCTCTGGTTAACGATATTTTATGCTTTGTTTTCTTTATGTCCTTTGCTTTGATGCTTTAAGTAGATTAACGACCTTCTTTTCCTCCGCTACTGATCTAATATGAGCTGATGGTTATATATTTCTTTGGTATTTAATGTAGTGTGTTAGAGCATTGTTGATGTTTTGAATGTTTAGTATAACTATAGGTAGATGAAATACTTCTAACTCTGCAGTATCTTTTGAAGTTTATTTGTTGAGTAAATGCACACTTGCAGGAAACCCCACTCACTTGAATCCCCGAAGAAGATGAGTTAAGATAACCAACTATCCCCCTCAAACAAAACAGTCACATCTCCCAACTAAGCCCCACACTGTCGAGACCTGACTCTCACATTCTTGGAGGCCCGGGGAATCTCATTTCCTCGGACAACCTTTATAGGTGAAGTTGGCCGGTACCCCGATACCCAGTGATAACTTACCTCTATTGGCAGACCCGGTCACAAAGTCTCGTCAACAGCTGGGACTTGTCTTAAGCATTCATTATAGATCAAATAAGGAGACAAACTAATGTCAAACTATCATCAGAGACTTAGGTTGGAGACATGATTAGAGGGTTTGGCTATAACCCTAAATCTCAGGCATTAGCAATGTGGAGCCTAGCTCCCAGAGATCAGAAGCTAGCCATTTTGAAAATCCAAGAGAAGATGGAAGGAAATAAAATTATATGGACATTACATAATATAGGGGATATGGAAATAGCCCAAGTAATGACTCATTTTTCTCAACTTAATGAGGCAAAGATAGGCCAACTATTAGACAAATTGTATAAAATCACTAGTGACACTAGTGATATTGTTAAGGATAGGGAGCTAGCATTAATAACAATTAAAGAATATAAGAAGCTCATAGATTATCTTACTAAAAAATTTATAGATATAATAGAGCCTGCCCTTGTTGAGCCCAAAGAGGTCATGGATGTTGAGGTCCAAACAAAGGATACAGGGGAGATGCCTGCTGAAATAGAGCAGGGAGTTGCAGAGCATAATAGTGTGATTTTGGAAGCCTTGAATTCAATTTTTCAGCATAGGATTGACACCATCAAAGGTAAGATTGATGTAGTGTATGGGGCTTATGGCAGGTTGACAGGCTTACAAGTAGAAGTGGCAAGTTTTTTGACAATTTTGGATCCTTACTATGCAACTTGGTCTGAAAGAACATCTCTTTTTTGAAAGATTAGCATCAGTAAAACCATTCAAATCAGATTTTCCATAAATAGTAACCATGGTTGGTACAGAGATAGAGAAGATTGGGGCCACTTTATCCTTTTTCAAAGGAAAGGCCAATCAAATTGATGCTAAGTTGAAGATCTTTGGGATAGATTATAGTAGGTTTGTACCTCAAATCAGAATTGAAGATGATCAGATCAAACCATTAGGGTTATGGATATTAGAGTTTGATAGTGTCCTTCCCAATAAAGACATTTATGTCTCTGACCAAGGAGAATTAGATATGGAGAGCTTCAACCAACTTTTGGATGAGGCAATTAAGGAAAAAACAAACTACAATAAATTCATTACAGATATTAAAAGCATTATAGATGCTAGGTGGGAAAGGCAGAAGAATCAACTAGAGAATATTCAAAACTTTGAGTGGCCTAAGGAAGAGGATGTGACCGCATGGGACATTATGACAAAGCCCAAGAAGAAGAAGCTTGTCACAGTTGATTTAGATGCTATGGATGAATCATAAAGGACACATGGCACCTGATCTATGAGCACATGAAGATTAGTAATCTTGAAAAGATTAGTGTAAGTTAGCCTATATTGGCGGTCACTAGATCTTGTTACAACTATTAGATACTATTCTGAATACATGCAGACAAAGGTGCTGAAATTCACAAAAGGACAAAGTACAAAATCAGATTTTATTCTTCAAATTTGTCCTCCCACCGCTTGGAGCTTTCTTGTCTTTTGTCTTTTTCTAAGTTTTTAGGGTTAGGTTTCTTAAACCATCCAAAGCTTGTTGCATCCTTATCTTAAGGATTCCAGGATGGTTTGAACCTATAAATATATCTCATTGTAACATTTGAAGGAGGTGATGAAATATAATTATAAGCCAGACTACAGAATTTTGTCTGAGTTTTTGAGCTTTAGACTCTATATGTATGAAGTAGGAATATAAATAAAATACAGTGCAACTTCTCTTCTATATTGTTGTTGTCTCTTTAATTATTGTGTATTCTCTTTTATGTTTAATCTGTAAGGCATTTTAAGCATATTGGTTACAAGGTAGCTATCTAATTACTTACAAGTTTCTTTCAAGGGAAGAACTAAGTTTTGTGAGTAGTTTCAGAGAGTATAACAATATTTGAGGATTTGATACAACAGTGTTGGAGTGACAGGGTGATTTGTAAGGCATCTTACTTGAGTTTCATATAGGTTGTAAGGCAATCTATAGTATCTTTATTTACTTTTTCTGTGGATTTTTCATCTTTGACTCTATAGCCCAAGGATAGGCACTAGTCTAGAAATCTGTCAAGTGGTTTATCATCATCCAAGAAATTTAAAATACATAAATCTTTCAATTTTTCATTCAAAACAATAAGTCTAAGCAATTTTATCAAGATATACAATTCATTTTAATTATCCTTTTAAGAGAGGATTAAAATAGGTTTCCCCTCCTAAGTTCTGAGAACTATAAAAGGAAGAAGGATGAATGTCCTTAAAACACTACTATTTGTTGTTATCATTTCAATAGTTTTCATGGTTAAGCTCTATGTCAAGTTGTTTTTAGTTTTATGTAGAGTAATCTATAAGGTAATACAGTAAAAAGGCAGCAAATTAGTATCCACATTTACTAATACTGTAAGACAACAATTTTATATAGGTAATACCTGCCTAAGTGTTGTGGAACCTAAAAAGAAGGAGGTGATAATGGTTTCCCCAGACATTATCATAAATCCTCATCAATTATAGTTTTCTCTTGCTTGAGTCATTATTTTTAGATATTGGGAGTCATAGAGTTAATCAAATATTCAAGCATCAGTTGAAGGTTTAGCAAGAAAAAACCCTAACACCCTGCAAAATTTGTAAGGGCTTAAACACTAGAAGATTGCTAATCAAAAAATATAAGAGACATTGTAGGGAGAATGGTCACATTGAAGGGGGGTTTGATTATCATGCATTGGTAATTTTTTATTATATTTTTTTAACAATTAATATACATATGAAATACGTGATATGGACCATGTAGGTGTGAATATGGAGAATATGGTTTTGGAAGTGGAGGATCATGGAGGTGCGAATATTGAAGTTGAAGATTATGATCCCATAGAAGATGACTATCATGTGTCAGATAACGCATTTGAAGATGATGGTACTAATACATTGAACCATGACACATTTGGTACATGATCTAATTAATTTGTGATGTACCTTTTAATGTTTTTAATTCATATGGGATGCTTATGGTTTTTAATGTACTTACTATGTAATTTTGAGTATGTGTATCATGAATTTTTTAGCTAACATAAGATAATCGAATTACATATGCAGGAACCTAAACCCCTTTCAGGAGCATTCCACACAATCTCATGGATCGACAGGTATAAGTCAATACACCCTATAGAGATTAATGCCTTTTGAAATTTGCAAAATATCTCGCATTATTACTTGTTATCTCTCTCATTTGATGGAGTGCAAGTAGCAACAAATAGGTATTTGTCAGATGTGTCTTCCTCGAGTGAAGGAAATATAGGAATGGAAGAAGAAAGTGAGATAGTAGTATGTCTGATTTAGGGAGATCAACTAGAGGTCAAAAGACTAGAAGGAAATTCAATAAATGCATGAAATTTTTCCTTTCTCAAGGGGGGTCATGTTCATATGATGATGAGAGAAAAGGAAACATCGAGGTGCCCTTTAGGTACCAACATCTATAGAAACAATGGGTCCCCAAGGAAATTCCTCTAATAAACACTGATTTTAGTGTTAAAGGCAAGATATATCACATAGCACCATCATTATTACATGGTTTGGGCCTATTTTTCATGTATGACATAAAAGTCTCTTACAGCAAAGTTTTTGAATTGATGGAGTATGTTGGACCTTGTTACAATTATAAAAGTTGGATGCGGATTGTTCGATATAAAAAAAGTATGTGTAGGTATGCAATCTCGAAAAATTATATTCAACAAAAAGACAATGAAAAAAGTAAAAGAGTGGCTATATACATTGATGGGAGGCCAAAAGCATCAGGGAATATTGTAGGTTTTACAAATAGTACATGACCTGTGTCAACTATCAAGCAACCCCATTTCATATTTGAGGCACGTGAGGGAAATCATGTATTTGTATGTGCGATAAAATCAATACGTGCAAGGGAAGAGATGCTTATTGATTACAATTTGAATCACATAGATACAAATGATGTTACTATCATGGGGGTGCAGGTACATACTATGTACCATTAAATAATTGAATTTTTTTACTAACATTGTACCATTAAATAATTGAATTTTTTTACTAACATTTTTATATTTGAGTTCTTTTTGTAATGTTGAATCTAATCCTTCTAGGAAACAAAATTCATCCAAAAAAATTACTACAAATAAGCCCTCCAAAACTATCCATGTCTAGAGAGTCTCCTCACCATCCACCTCATCTCCATCATCATCTTCTAATGAAATTTATTAATCTAGTCCTTTCTAATTATTGGTTAACTTTAAATAATAACACAAGGCCATGATATGGAGCAGCCACATAGAGGTGACAATAATGATCCTCCAGGCACTTCTTCTTCCCAGCAGGTAAACCTCTTTGTTATTGTACTACAAATTTGATAGAAGCAAAATGTTAAATAGTGTTTTTTATTATGTTATTTTTATCACTATTTTGGAGTAATTTTAATAGTGCTAGTAATATTATTGTCATAGACAAGTGGTCATTAGAGAAAGGGAAAGGAACCCATAGTCCCTCAGCGGGAGTCCTTTGACAAGGACCTAGATGTTGATTTTGCAACTTGTGATGACCCGACCACTACAATTGAAAATTGAATCCAAAGAATTGGAAAAATATTGTCTCAATTGTCATATACATACACTCTGACTCCTGATTCACAAAAGAGGGCGACTAAATTGATGCATCGAAATCAAAATTTAAAAGTAAGTATTAATGTAATTTTTAATTATAACAAAAGTTCAATAATAGTTTTTATGTTATACTAGTCTTTTATGTCATTAAAAAATAAGCAGATGTGTTGTTTTTATAGCTTTTTTGCATAATTTTTAACCTCGTGGTCATGATGAGGGTACTGCAGGTGGTCCAGGTAGATCGCATGTTCAACTATATTTTTTTTACACTCTAACAATATTGTCCATGATAGTCCATTATTTTATTATTCTCTAACAATCTTATTCTTCAGCACATGTGAATGATCATATGTTATCGCCACCTCAGACAAGGACAAGCCCATATGTACTGCTGCCTCCAATGTCAGCAACATGCAGCATGGCTGCAAATTCCATGTCACAAACTACTGGTACATAAATTTCATTTTCTCTCTCATTATTTATATGTTTATTTCCCTTGAAGTATTCTTTCTTGGGGGCACTTCGTAATGCTTTCAATTTATGCAACATGAGATGCATCACATGATGAGGAATTTCCTAGATGTACTTGTATTCCTAGTACGGGAACGATAAAGGATTGTGTGTTGCTTGTGAGCGACGAAGAAAGAGTTCCCTTGAAAGTAGCCAAACTTACAGGTACTTTAAAGATTGGACCTTTCTTTTAATATACAATTGTATGTTAATTACACATTGCATTCAATATGAGAATCTTACATCCATTGTCTTCTTATTTTATACTTTTATATCTTTTGACTAATGATCCCATGATTATTTTGCAGGGAATGATGTTTTTTATGATAAACTTAATGACAAGTGTTTGTGGATATCCGGGCCCACCCTTCGTAAATGGTGGAACATATCCAAACTAAACCCCCATTCCACTATTTTGATTTCATATCATTGCTAGGATAGTTTTCCTTTCATCCATTACTTGAACAATATTAAAGGTAAGTTCACTTCATTTATGAATCTAACAGTTTTTTTTCTTAAAAGGTGGAATGTCCAAGATAAAAAGTTAAAGGATGATCTCATAGAGAGTATGACAAAGTTATTTGGACCTCGTACATTTCAGAAAAATAGGCTCCTTGAGAAATCCAGGTTATGTTTGAAGTAAATTAGGGACCAGTGCAGGAGTACATTAACAAACAACTCGAAGTACGAGCGTCCCCACTGCATTCTTGATTTAGAGTGGCAAAATCTTATTTTGGATGCGAAGGAGAGAAGGAAAAGAAAAAAAAGGAAATACACCACCAAACAACAAGAGAAGGTATGCGATATATTAAGAATGTAATTATGTACTAAATACTCTTTATATTTATGTGAACTAACATATTTAAAACTTTTCATAGATTTTCTGACACATCAAAGGCAACAAAGGCAAGACTAGAAAAGCACGAGAAAAACAAGCTCGGCTCTAGTGGTTATTCGAAACTTCTTGCATAAGTTGTAATTCTTAGTAAATGAAAAACTGTAGGTAAATATTTATAATTTACAATCAATTTTGTTTTGATGTAACAGTGAAATAAAAAATCATGATACCAATAAAAAATGTAGGGCGCAAAGTTTAATACAAGTCTCTCAGAAGAGTACAAGAGAATTGGCTACCAACAAGGCTATAGCGCCATGGTTGAATGAATACGAGAAATGAGTGCACAAGGATCTACTGATGGATCTGTTGTGGTAAGTAAGATAAATGATGATTTTTTCAAATTGAATAATTTACCAATTATTTTATTTGATGTTAAGTTGGACAACATAAAGTGAGTATATTTATTTTAAGTAATAAAACAATGTAAATAATGCGTATAAAATTGGAATGCAGCTTGCCAATTCTGGTACACCACCTGCACATCATGAAACTGGTTTGGGTGCACATCACAATGACGGAGGTATACATTTTCTATTCAAATTTTTATATGTAATTATTAATACAAGTAAACATCTTTGATTGATTTGTGTAGTAATACAAATTTAATTGCATTAGGTGTTTGGATTAATGTAACAGTTTGTATTGCAGCTGCAGAGGATGTAGAGGCCAATGTTCATGAGCACATTGAGGTTGAGGCCAGAAAAATGAACTGGAAGTTGATGATGTAACTAGATCAGGTAAAGAGTGCCATGATTATGTTCTTTAAAGTATTGAAATACTTGTAAAAAATTATAATAAAATGTTTTTAATTTAACCCTTTTATTTGTTATTGCAGAGGACCCCCCTTTGCATCAATAGAGAACTAGGCGTGCATTGAGATTTGATGAGAGGGGAGATGATCATGATAACACCGATGTTCCTCTTCAAGCTAACTTTAAATCAAGAAATTTAAAGAAAAAAAAAGAAATGATTGTCATCTATGCATCTTAATTTATAATGACTTATTTTTATGTAACAACATCTTTAATTATGTGTCATTGAACGTTCATAAATTATATAGTGTTAAGATTCTATTTCTTTTACTTCTGCAATAGATGCTTGAAGATTGTTCCAATTAGGATAATTCTTTTCTTTGTGACCAAACTTGTCACATCTATAGCATTGTACCTTAGAGAAATATTTCTTTTGGGATTTATTGTTTTGATAGTCTCTCCCTCTCCATCCATTATTGTGAAAGTTTCCTTCTTGATTGTTTTGATAATCTCTTCCTCTCAATGTTGAGCTACGATGTCTCTATAATTTACGTAGGCAAGGCTATCACTAATGAGCCCCTGAGGCATTAGGTCAGGACCTTAGATCTTGTACTTTTGTGTCACCCATGAACTTTCCACTTCTTCCTAATTTTGTATATACTTTTCCCCTCATTTATATTCCATCTGCATCTACATTATGAATTATCTAGCTAAGTTATTAATATGGAAGATCTTTATCCTCATGAATCTCAATTTTGAGGGATCTTATGTTGTGCATCGAGTTGTGTAGAGATATATGAAGGTGTAAGAATTGATGGGGCAAGATGAATACAATATAGAAATGAGGAAGAGAAGCTCAGGTATGTGACAAAATGTTATGATTTTTATTTGAATATTAAGGCAAGCTATTGTTTAAAGGTATTTTAATTTCCTTCTTTTATTGTAGACAAAAATTATAAAAAGTAGGATCTCAAATTGTTGGTTTAGTTAAAATGGTATGTTATTTAAAAGTATATATAACAAAATAGTTAATTTTGGTGTATGATAAGTATGTTGTGTAATGTCCAATCTAGTATCTTAAATGTGGGCATTTCAGTTACAAAACTCACTGTATTTTATTATTTTTTATGATCCTCTTTGTATTGACAGTGACCATTTTGCTGATTTTATGCTATCCATATCAATGCAGTGGTCTTCTCTCTTCATAATGTTATGACTGCTCCTAGTTTCATTATTGAGCTTAGTACTACTTGAACCTCATTGCTGCTTTAAATCCTAATGATCTCCATGTTTTCATGACAAAACATGGTGAAATGTTCAAACACCATGGTGACTGTTATGCATATTGGATCATGGCATATTCATTGTTCTTGCATTGTCATTTAGCTCTGTTTGATTAGTCTTTCATTTCAAGGTGGAAGAGTGTTATAATATCATTTGAATAATTTTTTTGTCTTTACAATTCTATGACCTACAAATGTGCTTTGATTTTGATTGCTTTTGAGAGGTTTCTTAGCTTTGTGAAACTGTGATTTATATTCTATGCATTGAGATGTTTCCCTTATTGTATTGATTGAATTTTCTATAACAACAACCTTGGTATTGACTTCTCCATCTCTGTCATTCGACAATATCTCTGTCACTTGACAACATGCTTAGCATTTCCCTTCATCTCATTTCACTGTGATTGTCCTTTATTTGTCATTTGTATGATAATGTTGATCATCTGAGAACCTTGCTAACCATGATATGGTGATTGCATCACCCATGGCATGATAGTCCCATTGATGAAATATATGTTTGTAATAGTGAATCATGATGATTCACTGTTATGAATGATATGTGTCTCCCTGATAGGACTATAATGACATGTTTGATGCAGGGATTGTACACCTTGTCATGATCAACAATGTTCCAATAACAACACACTAGGCTCAACCCTTATTGGAGCCCATTCTATCCCACATGTTGCAATGCTTATGATATCAACTTAAGATCTTTAATAATGAATATTGATACCTAAACATACACATTGAAAAAAATCATTACATAAAAAAATATAAATTAGTGATTTCACATATAGATTGATGCGGATCCTTGAGCTCTAACAAAATTCTCTTTATCACTATGGTTATTTTATCGCTATGTTATATAAGACTAAAATGTTGGAACATGTTGAACTCCAAACACATAAGACGGAAATAACACTAGCTCTAATACCATTTTAATGTATCAAAGTCCAAGTTATCTTTCATTTCACAAATTATATCTTTTGTTGGAAAAAATGCATGATGACCTCCATGTTTTCCTTTAACTATTTTGAGTTCATCACACACATTGTCTCAGGAAAACCTCTTGACTTCTAAACTACCTCTTCTTTTAGCAAATATTTTTTTCCATACTACCTTTGGACTATCACTTTGATGTCTTTTAGCAACACTATCACGACCATGCTCTGTATGGGGTGTCATTGAATGTTACTCTGATGACATACACTCTTGATTGCTACTACATTTTGGATATAATTCATGATCTTTGGCTTTAAATATGACTGGAAGATGTTTCCTATTTTTCTCCTACTTCAAAGAATTATCATAGAATTGAACTTAGTATTCATGTAAATGATGGACCTGCCTATTTAAAATTGAGATATACTTCAGTCTTGCTGACCATGTCCATCATTTCATATGATAAATTCACTTCTTTTTCCTCTTTTGAAAGCACTGTATTTGTATTATTTTCCATGACATCATTTGGAAATAAATGACAATACTGAAAATTAGTACCTTCCTCGTCTTAATAGTGTTGCTCACTATATTTATTTACCACTATATTGTTTACACCTCATTGTCCTTGTCATTGTAAAAAAACATTGGATAGTAACCAACATAAATGAAATTGATAATAAGGCATGAAGAACCACGGTAAGTTTAGAAGAATTAAAACCACAGTAATTTTAGAAGCATTAAAACCCCAAGTATGCCAAGATAGTGAAAGAAAAACCATGGCTCATGTCAAATATACAAAATATGTATAATAAAAAATAGGTTGAAGTTTTTTACCAATTTACGCACAAGTCATGACGTGTGACAATTCCAAACTCATTCACTAAGGGTTTCTTATACCAACCATAGCCTCAAATCCCAAAAATGATACATATATTTAAAAATGCAAATACTATGGTTCATGGATAGAGATAAAATATGCATAGAAGAAACCCTTTTTCTTTCTGTATGATGATGCACGTTGTAAGAAAAGAAACAAATTTGTAAAAAATATATATGTGGGTTCGAAAATTAAAGTCATGGAAAAATCACAGTCGACAAGAAACTATGCAAAGATTTTATTTCATGACAAAAAGAAGATGTTTTCTACAGACAAAAGGATGTACCTATGAACTCTCGGTATGTGTTGTATGTACCACTTTTCACAGCATCACGAAATTCAGCTTCCAAGGAATGAGGTCATCTTCTGTGCACAAATCTATGCCCTTTGGGGCACTGCTTTTGTGTGATAAAATAAAAATGAATTTGATCATTTGTCTTTTTTTCTCATGAAGAATTGGTTCGCCTTAAAGATATAGAACATTCCAGCGATGAATAAGTACCTGAGACCTTTTGTATCTTTAAGGGAACTATTTCTTCATTGTTACCAAGAAAAAATGCAGGGCTCTGAGTTTAATAGATTATGATTATGATGAAGAAGATTTGAAAATGTTCATTTGATGATGATTATGTTGATATATTTGTCCTTGATGTCAATAAAGTTATTGGCCACGTAAGTTAAACGGTGACAAGTGAAATTCATATTTCATGAGATAGAAAATAAAGTTATCATAGTGTCAAGTTGACTTGAATGCGAGTTATTTCAAGTGGAATTCTAACTCACGTGAGTTAGTGGACTTCAACAAACTGTATGATTTAACAAAGGATAGCAGACTTGAAATGAATGTTTGGAAAATCATTTATGCTTTTGTCAAAACCCTTTCATAGGTAGTTACAAGTTTGTTCTTGGCTCAAACATGACTGAGGCAGTATGGGTATTGAGTCGTAGGTTGAGAATGATGTGGCACAGCTGCAAGGATCAGTTAAAGTGTAAGGCAGTCTTTTTTTGGTGTCTTAATAAACTGGTAATCAAGTTTTTTCTTCTACAGGTATGGCCTTTAACAGTTTTTTTGTTGTTACTGAAAAGTTAAAAATAGTTTTGTTACTTAATCAATGTTTGTGTTAGCAAGTTTTTAAATGATGGAATTCGGTAACTTGCTTTGATTTTGTAATAATAACAAACAGGCATATCAGGTTTTGTGATGATCTTGATTTAACCCAATTACGGGTATTAGCAAAATGGATATTTTGTAACCCTATACGGGTTTGTGAAGAAAGCAGTCTATTTTTTATTGGTTGGAAATTTAATAAACTATTAACACACCTAACAAGTGTTTCTTTTAACCCTATATGGGTATGTAAAGGAGAGAAGTTGGTTGGAAGTTTTAAAATTGTTAACAGATTGTACTCTCAGATTTGATCTAAGACTTTCAGTTATGGTACAGGTGTATTTGCATGTATACATCCTCTGGAAAACAAAGAATATATATATGGAGGTACAATTGTTTTAGGCAGCGATTCAAAAAAAGGAAATACAGATCAGTATTTTGTGAAGAGAGATCTCCAAGATGAAAGATTGAATATCAGTGACTGTAATAAATTTTGTGACTCTATAAGTTGCTAATAGTTACATCTATGTTATCATAGACAAATTCATTGTTGTAATTATAGGGTTGTAGCCCTTGCAGTAGAAGCTTCTAAACTGGTGTATTTGGGTTGGTGCTCAGATTAATAAAAGGTTTAAAGGAGTGGTTTTTTCCCTGTGACAAAACCTAGTTGGGTTTTGAGGGTTTCCACTCAGCACAAAATTCATGTGTCTTGTCTATGAATTTTATTTAGGTTCATCTTCTCTGATACTTGCTTTAATAAGGTTGTACTTGTGTTGAATCTCTTTCTTTCCTTGAAGTTATTCTTTCTCATGCTCATAAAGTTGTATTCCATAATTTGGTATCTGCAAACTTGTTGTTCATTGTTCAGTTGCATTGAATTTTTGTATACTCTAATTCACCCCCCCCCCTCTCAGAGTATCTCACTTTCAACAGATTATGAAGAAGAAGATTTTAAAATTTTTATTTGATGATGATTATGAAGAAGATTTGAAAATATTGCACCAATTTGAATTGGATCAATCATCATTTTCAAATCTTCTTCATCAATCACCATCAACCAGTTTCCAAGAGCAACACCTTTATATAAATCTTGGTTTACATTTCCCTATAATCCTGATGCAAAATGTTTCCATGAAGTATGTCAGTGGTATAGTACATTCAAGAAAAAGGACTTGGAGGGTGCTAAGTCTTTTGTACCAGAAAACATATTTTTCTTGGTGATGATCCTATGGAGTTCCACATAGACACGACATGTTCCTTAGAATAATTTTAATCTCACAATAGCTAAGAGACATAAATGCAGGCATCATGGTCACAATTCTTTGGAGACACAACATAATTGAGTGGTATACCCAGACGATGCAACACAGCCACTATTAGTAATAACTGAGAGGGGGGGGGTTGAATCAGTGGCCTCAGAAATTTATCCAATTTAAACTTTAATCCACCAATCAATACTTCTCAAATTATTAAGTCCCAACAAGATGCATGCCTTTGAAATACTTGAAACAAATAACTGTTTGTCGGTTTACCTTGTCTGTTCTTATTCTCCTTGATAATCGATAAGCAGTAAACTGTATTTACCGATACTCAGTAAATATGCAGAGTATACCAGTCAATCCATAAATGCATATGTAGAATGTAAAACAATAAAGTAATAAGCCATACACATATAACACAAGGATTTTAACGTGGAAACCCTGTTAAGGGAAAAACCACTGGGACCGGTACCCCAAATTTTCACTCTTCTAAAGTGAGCCCTGTTAAGAGCCAACCTTGTTAAAGGTTACAAACACATGGTTAAGTGTGAACTTGTTAGAGGATTTTTATACATAGGTTGTCACTTAGTATTTGGCATCTACACTACCATCCTTGAATTAGTCTCATGACTATGAATAGGCTTTATGCAAATCTTACTACCATCCTTGAATCAGCCTCTTTCTTAGACTATCAATAGGCTTTAGGTAAGACCGGTGCTACTATCATGAGTCAACCTTCTGGTAATCTGTTAGGATATACCTCAATTAAAAAATACTATTAAGTCCTACTCTGTTAAGAGACTTAATGCTTCAATGGTTAAACTGAAACAAAATGACCTGTTTCTAATACAACGGAATTGTAGATTTTCAAATCTATTTACTTACAATATCTTTCTGATCAATGTATCAATATAATTCCTTTGTACTTAACTCTTTCTGCTCTATGATGTTGTTCTTCACTGTGTGTCGGTGTTTGCAGAATTCTTTAGCTCTCCCTTAGCATGATTGATTAGGACTGCATGAATTTTATCCTTCATCAGTTTCTCTTCAGCATCTTCTATCAGTTCACTCCCCCATGTATCTGATTGCTTGTGGACCACACAAAGAATGAAAAATTCTTGTCTCTTAAATGGACATGATATTCTTTCATTCTTGGTTCTTGATTCTTGGCGTGAAAAATAGTCCAGCCAAATTGATTTACGGCTTTAACTCCTGATTTATCTCATAGTTATCTTCTTGCCAACTGTGTAAATCATCTTTAAATCACTTACTTAATTTTGGTCAAATAAAACAAATCAAACAACTAGTTAAGTCTATCTTTTAGCTCTGCCAGCTAGATATTTTTTCATTTTCTAATCTCTCTATTATGTCGGTCAATTCTACAGTTCGTTGCCAGTGACAACTACCAGTTTTGTCGGTGTCACTTCAGTTAGCTTTGGGATCTCCATCCATCAGGCATCATTGGATCTTTGTTGTTGGGAAACACTATTTTTAGCTTGTCGGGCATCCTTTGATTCTACTTCATCGGGCAATACTGTCTTCTACTCGTCGGGCATCACTATGACTTTTATCTCTGTCTTTACCGATGGTGTGCACTCTGCCAGTGTATTCTGTCACTTAGTGAATACTTGACTTTTATGCATTGCTGAAAGCATAACCTCTATTCCATTGATTCTCAGAAGTCTTTGGCATTATGTGTATGACCATACAGATGATATCAAGTTGACATGAATGACAATACAAACTATTAACTGATTTAATGTCTTGCATCATCTTCAACTTAATATAGTCAATCATTTAATCAGTTACATGTCATCAATCTCTCCCTTTGGCATTGGCGGAAACATACTATATTATCATACTATACTATTGCTAATACAATATGAAATATAATTGTTGAGATTCATCAAATTACCAAATAGTTTGTTTTGATAACTAATAAAATGTTTGACCACCAGTGAGCTCTTTATTAGCTTAGATTTGATTCTTGCAGCTTTCTTTTTCTTCTTCTGATGTGCTATGTCCCTTTTTTTTTTTTTTATTGTTTTGCTTCTTTGATGTCTCTGTCTTTTGTTTGCAATTTTTTTTTTTTTTCAATTCTCTCCCCTTGGATATGATCTCTCCCTATTTGGAGTAATCTGATAATGAATAATTTATGATGATAATATGAAAACATTCTCTCCCTCTGACAACAATGCCAACCAAATATTTTACAAAATATCTGACACTCTGTCAACCAATTTATTCTTTCCATAATATATTCCTTGAATTTCCCTTATCCATTATCAATATAACAATCTTCTCTAGTGCTTGGTTCTGATATATACCTTTCTGTATATAGATGTAGCGTTGAAGTGCAAATTTTTCTTGCATCAATCGTGAATGATATTCTGATAATATATGGTTGACGCAGTGTTCTGTCCTTTTACTGACTGTTAGACATGGTTTTTACCCCTAGTCTTTTTCTCAGGTACTCAAATGTATCCTTTGGAAGTGGCTTGGAAAAGATATCAGCCAATTGTTCTTTTGATTGCACATATTCAAGTATTACTTCTTTCTCTTGAACTTGTTCTCTTAAGTAATGATACTTGATGGCAATGTGTTTAGTCTTCGCATGCATGACTGGATTCT
>MU215591.1:192097-269924 GCA_018584345.1 Thuja plicata
CTGCTCTATTAAGAGACTTAATGCTTCAATGGTTAAACTGAAACAAAATGACCTGTTTCTAATGCAACTGAATTGCAGATTTTCAGATCTATTTACTTACAATATCTTTCTGATCAATGTATCAATATAATTCCTTTGTACTTAACTCTTTCTGCTCTATGATGTTGTGCTTCACTGTGTGTCGGTGTCTACAAAATTCTTTAGCTCTCCATTAGCTTGATTGATCAGGACTACATGAAGTTTATCCTTCATCAGTCTCTCTTCAGCATCTCTATCAGTTCACTCCCCCATGTATCTGATTTCTTGTGGACAACATAGAGAATGAAAATGCTTTTCTCTTAAATAGACATGATATTCCTTAATTCTTGGTTCTTGATTCTTGGCATGAAAAATAGTCTATCCAAATTGATTTACGGCTTTAACTCTTGATTTATCTCACAGTTATCTTCTTGCCAACTGTGTAAATCATCTTTAAATCACTTACTCAACTGTGGTCGAATAAAACAAATCAAACAACCAGTTAAGTCTATCTTTTAGCCCTGCCAGCTAGATATTTTGTCATTTTCTGATCTCTCTGTTCTGTCGGTCAATTCTACAGTTTGTCGCTAGTGACAACTGCCAGTTTCGTTGGTGTCACTTCAGTTAGCTTCGGGATCTCAATCCATCGGGCATCATTGGATCTTGCTTGTCAGGAAACACTATTTTTAGTTCGTCGGGCATCCTTTGATTCTGCTTCATCGGGCAATACTATCTTCTTCTCGTCGGGCATCACTGTGACTTTTATCTCTATCTTTACCGGTGGTGTGCACTCCACTGGTGTATTCTATCACTTAGTGAATACTTGACTTTTATGCATTGTTGAAAGCATAACCTCTATTCCATTGATTCTCTGAAGTCTTTGGCATTATGTGTATGACCATACAGATGATATCAAGTTGACATCAATGACAATACAAACCATTAACTAATTTAATGTCTTGCATCATCTTCAACTTAATATAGTGAACCATTTAATCAGTTACATGTCATCAGCCACTACTCCTCTAGTTCAAAGTTGACACTGTAGGATCCAAAGAAAATCCTTCTCTATGGTTTTTGTACCCTATAATATCAACTTAGAACAGGAGGAGTAGTGGTTACATTGCATCATCTGGGTATACCACTCAATTATGTTGTGTCTTCAAAGAATTGTGACCTTGATGCCTGCACTTATGTTTCTCATCTGTTGTGTCCTAGGACCCCTTATGACTCCTTATGACACTTTATTACCCCTAAGAATACATCTTAGAGGTCTTAAAGTGTCATAAGGGGTCATCTTAGAGGCACCTTCATGTGGTTGGCCCTGTTAAGTAGACAATGTTAAACTATTCTTGAAACAAAGAGAAGCTCAATATTTTAGGTATTTTAGTGATTATTATCGATAATCGACAAGTACAAGTCTTCCATGCCTTACCCAGTAACTAGGACTAAAGATAGAAGAGATCAAGAGACCATAATAGTTTGTCTCCGTCCTTGGTCCATATGATTAAGGAAATGTTTTAGCGTTCGTTATCTCATCAAATGCGATGATTTAAAAGAATTTAATAGATTATATTTTCATGTATAATGTACACTCTTTTAGTTTGACACTACACAAATTTATCTATTTCCCACACTTGTCGACTGCGGAGATAGTGATAAATAAGCATCCCGCCTGTGTCCTGAGTAATGCAGGCCACATGAGATGCTTCATTATCACTATCCTTGTAGTCAACAAATGCGTGAAGTAGATAAATACGTGTAACGTCAACTTAAATAATATACGTTATCATGAAAATATTATATTAAATTCTTTCAAATCCCTTTATTTGATGAGCTAATGAAAGGTAAACCATTTTTTCAGTAATATGGACGAAAGATGAGGATCAACTATAATGGTCTCTTGAGCTTTGTTATCTTTATCCCACCTCCCCATCTCTATTTCAACGCATCTGATAACTATTCCGACGGAGACACCATACTAATGATGGAGATGCTTTCAGAATGGTCTTTGGACCACCATCAGTATATCTAACTTTATGATGCACATGTTCAATGGTGATGCTATACTAACAAAGAGCATGCCATCGGAAAAGTCTCTGGAAAACCATTGTGGAATCTCCTTTTTTGACGCCATTTTCTGACAGAGATGCTACAGTAATGACGAGACCACCGTCGTAAATGTCACTGAATAACTGTCGAAAGGCTAAATTTTTGACAGGAGTAGCATCAGAAAGTTTTGTATAAATTGTGTTTTTCTGTGTTGATTTTCGATAGTTAGGGATGCTGGAATAACAATGGTTACCATATCCATATCAATTTGTGATGAAATAACTCTGACAACATTGTATGTCAGATCACCAATAGATAGAAGTTGAATATTTGACAGATAGCCATCAAAATGTGGCCTCAAATATACTAGTGATATGAGTGAAAGGAAGAAGGATCTAAAGGGAAAGGTTAAGGGGAATTACATCTATGAGGAACTTGTAGAATTTAAAAACAAATGTCATTTCTGAATAAGGTGGTGCAACAGATATTGACACTTGTGAAACAGAGAGATTCAGATGATACCGAGTTGGTCAGTAATTTGGATGAGGATGAGGTTTACCAAAATACTGATGGTATCAGAAGTGCATTAAGAGAGCAGAAGAGGAAAGAGGATGGTCAAAGTCAGTTAGTGTCAGTTGTAGAGAGGAGATCTAAGAAAAGTGTAGGGAAGGTGAAATTTCTGAATAGGAAAGTGGACAGAGTGAAGACAACATGGGATGAAGGACAAGAAGAGATATGGATTAAGAAAAAGTATGGAATACCTATTCTGATTCCCTTAAGATGTTCATGATTCCTTAATAGGAACATCTTCTTTTACTTGGGCTGTCTAATGCAGGAGCATCCTAGGATTCTTGGCAATCCTGTATCAAACCAAAAATATGTTTGCTTTTAGAGTTCAGTGGCTTGGAGGAGTCCTTGGTTAAGTACTCGGTTGTTCAGTTTACTGTTGATCAGTGGTTTGTCAACTCAATGACTAGGCTCAGTGGTGTTGTTCAGTGACTTGGTTGTTGTTGTTAGTGATTCGGTTCCACCAAATAGTCTTGGTGTTCAATGATGTCTGCTCATTTGTTTCACCAAGTGGGTTTGGTTATTTTAGTGGCTTCACCAACCGGTTGATGTTGGCTCAATTATGCTCTACCAACTGGTCTTTATTGCTTGGTGACCTTTGTCATCAACTAGGTTTTATTTTATTAGATCTTGAGGCTGACTCACGCATTTAATTTTGGATCATGACATTGATGATGGATCTCCCATTGGGGATTTTGTGGACCTAAATTTGGGTAATTGGTTTCTCCAATGCTTGATCTTGTAGATATTTTAGGCTGACTTGTTGTTTGTCTATTTTATTTATGTATTTCTTTGTTCTTCATTTTAGGAGGGGCAGATCAAAAGAAAACATCTGAGTGTTAGATCTAATAAATTGGCTAGTCAGTCGTGTCTCTTGGTAGAAGGTAAATGACCTAATGCTTAAAGAATATCTATGTTAGATATTAGTGCGACTCTTTATAATTGGTCATAACCGGGAAGGCCTTACAACCTATCATGTTGGATGTAATTATTGTTTGACGATAATAAATCTCTTATGTTGGTTCCTATTCCTGTGTTATTTGTTGTTTTTTTTGTTCTTTCTATTGGCTGCAAGTCTGGACATCTCTTTTGAGATCTCTCCGGTCTTGATTGCATCAGGTGCATACCCAGGTACAAAAGGTTCTCCTTTATTTATACCAGTATCTGATCTTACATATGTTGGTCATACACCAAAATGTGTGAAATCACCAATGAAACACATATTACATTTACATTTAATCCATAGCATCAGTTCTAGATTTAAGACATACATAAGAGAACATAACACACTATAGTGTGATACAAAAATAGGTCAGACTTAAGTATTTATAATAGTGCTTGTTGCATTTACCAAATTCATCTAAACACCACAACCAAGACCAAAAAGAAAGGATACACAAAATAGTATTTACTACCGATAGGATTTAAACTTAAGTATGCTTGTACTCAAAACACTAGTCCATCCTTGATGAACCAGAAAACCCAATATATCTTCATCTTTTTTTTTCCTTATTTATAACCAAAAACTCTTGTTATAACATTGATAGCTAATAGAACATGTCAAACACCAACCGAAACACCCAAACATCAGTAAGAGGTTTTGACATCAATGACAATCAATTACAACACTTCCTCACATATTCTAACAATCTCCCCCTTTGGCATTGATGGAAAAAATTTAAAAACAAAATGAGGAAAGAATAACTGATTTTCCAAAAATCCCAAAACATAAACACTCCCCTCGAGTAGATGTTATCTTTTGTTTTCTCCTTATCAAAAACTCTCTCCCTTTTTTACATAATGGAAAAGGGCCAAAATAAAGATCAAGTAAACCTATCTACAGTAAAACAACTATTTTAACTATAAATACCTTTTTATACCTTTCTTTCAAAACATGGAACTCTTTCTCCCATTCAGTAATCATTGCCTCCATTGTAAGACACAAGCTGTCACATTCTACCAGCTTGTCAAAAAGATCCCATCCAATAAAAAATAGGAAATATCTGCTCAAATTCCTCAACATCAGTTATAATGCCAACAATATAAACCATCCCAACCTCCACCAAATCCTTTACAAGGTAGAAGATCTTGATCAGGCCTTCCCTTTTCCTTTGCTAAGACAAAAACTCAGCCTGTAGTTCTCCTATCCTCATCCTTTTCTTTCCTTCTCTGTCTCTTAAAATATCATAATATTTTCCCAACTCATTAAGCTCAAGCTTAATATTCTCACATTCTCTATTAAAACTATCAACAGCAGTAGGACAATGAAGAAACTATCAGTAGGCCTCGTAGATATGTCTCAAACATGCTTTTGTTTCAATAATAAGAAGAGATAGTCTGCAAAGCATTGTCATGTTTCTTTTTCATAGAAAAAAATTTGGCATTGAACCTTAATAAATTGTACTCAATCAGCTCAACTATGTCAACAAGTAGCATGCCAAATATACTAGATACTACAGTATTTTTGTTAATCAGATGGTCTATAAGAAACTTCAGTACACAATTTTTTTGGCTGGAGGGCATTCAACCCACAAAATGCCAATTTTATTGAATTCATTGTTATTTGGCACAGTTTGCATCATATTAGTATCAACAATTTCTCTTTCTTCTAGTGAAACCATGGTTTTCTCTGCTTCCATCTCCACTGAATTTTCTTTACTTTTGACTCCACTCATCTTGCTACCAACAACTTCCTCATCACTGTTAGATAATGAAACTGTAATAACTTTCTTTCCTAGTCATCAAATTTATCAATCATACCAATAGGCTAACCAAATGCGACTCTGAAATTTACCAAATGTGATCTTATTTTCCAAATGTGATCTAGGAATCACTAAATGCAAGAAAAGATCCTAAATTTGATCTATTACACTAAATGTGATCCAAGAATTAATAAATGTGATCCTTTACTAGAAATGATTTGGGATTTGTGAGATGTGATGCAATATTTCCTAGATGCAAGCTTCTTTCTGAGATGCAATCCTTTGTTTCCAAATGCGATCCTTTAATTCCAAATTCGATCCTTTACTTCCAAATGCAAGTTTACACCCAAAAATAGATAAAAAAAAAGATAATCAATTAGCTCAAAATGTTGAGAAATCTGGGGCTTGGCCACACGGTGGGCGCCAAAAATGTGTGTGTGAATTATGTACCTACTAGCTGCAACACAACACTTCAATATGTCATTGCGTCAATGGTTAGAAATATGGAAATTAATTTAAAAGCATAAGGAAACCATTGAAATCAACATATTGCTTCCTATCTAAGAAGAGTGTGATTTAAGCTATAATTGCCCTCAGATTATGCATTAAATCAGTGACACATTCAGTCCTAGAATGGAAGATTCATTGAGAATTTGAAGCTAACTATGATGCAATTCATGCTTAGAAATAATGCAAAGATTCATTGAAGCATAAATGAAAGTTAGTTAATTATCTATTTGAAATCATGAAACAAAATAACAACATAAGGATGCATTCCAAATTCTAAAATTGTGGGTAGCAAAAGAGTACATTCAACATTCTAAAAATTAGGGCCTATCGAGCTCAAAATCTAATCCTTTTATGGAAGAATTTGAGAAATGAGTGGTTTAGATCAACTTATGAAGAGAGGTGAGGATTGAATTTGGTGATCCATGTGAGTGATCCATGTGAGTGAACTCTCATTGGTTCATGGATTGACTTTCCATGTGCAAGTGATGAGTTGTATTTAGAGATTTTATTAATTCCCTTTTAATTAATTACTTTGGCCAAGGATTTAATTGGGTTGATTTGATTTAAATAGGCCAAGGTAATTAATGTGAGTTAGTGATGAAATCACTTTTATTTTTAGGAGATAAAATTCATTTTGATAAATTATGCCAATAATCCAATAGTTGGATTGACATAATTAGGGGTATGATTACATTTAGGGAAAATAGGGTCTCTAGTTAGAGTAGAAAAAATTAGGGTGGTTACAGATTCAATAGTGAGGGAACTAATAAGAAAGGAGAATCATCTAAACAAGCTAAAAATCAACACACTCCTACCCCATCGAAGTCAAATAAGCCTAGTTGCAACCACTGTGGAAAACCTGGACATACTGCAAATGTATGTAGAAGAAAAAGGGGTAAGTCACCGAGCTCACCTAAGTTTGATAAATATTTCTTTAACTGCAATAAGTATTGGCACCGAGCATCTGAATGTAGATCAAGAACTGTAAACAACATACAGAAGCCAAATTTTGATGGCTATTGTAGCACTTGCAACAAGTATGGTCATAAATCTGATGAATGCATATCACAAAGGAGAAATGATAAATGGGTACCAAACTGACAAAATCTGCAAAATAACTGACATAGTAAATCTATACCATGGGACTACAATACAAGGATATCATGTTTAGTCTATGGAAGGTATGGACATATTGTTATAAGCTGCATGTTACTACATTGCAGGAACAACATGAGATCTTGGAGAAACCTTGGAATGGCATGTTTCCATTGTCACATGCTAGGTCACCTTGCCAAAGACTATAGGTACCGAGGCAAAGCTCCTACCGAGAAATAGACATCAAAGAAATTGAAATTAAATGTTGAAGATATGAGAGAGCATATGAATAGGACATGGAAAAGAAAGACTATGGATGATGGAACATCATTCGAGATAGTTGAAGGCACCACATCCTCTAGTTCGGGTGCAACCAACTCTGCCTAATCAATTATGACGTATAAGTAGGAATTGAAAAGTAAATTTCAAATCTTAAATCAGTTCCTATTATATTTGCAGAAATCCATATTAGCATACTTAGATGCATTTGGGTACATATTATTGATTTCATGTTTTATATTCATTCGGTGAAAGGAATTATAATGTTGTATCATTCGGTAAAAGGAAATAGTAAATGTAATCAATAAAGTGGGTTGGAAAAGAATTAATTGTTAATTTATGACCATTGGAAACCCTAAACCTAGAAAAATCTATAAATAGACCTTGTTGTCTATTATTGTCAATTACCATTTTCGAGAGCATTGTGAGAAAAGCTACAGAGTTAAGTCTTCAAGCTAATTTTGAGTGATTGAAAAAGGTATTCCTAAACTATTTTAATTTACTACAAGATAATTTGAGCGCATTTGAATATCATTTGGTGTTTCCCTAGTTTTTTTTGCACAACCGAGTTAAGGAAAGAAAAACCCTATGTGAATTTGGTAGAAAAATTGGAAAGAATGACACCTAAGCTTAAGAATCTAGCTGTTGTGGAGAATGTTGAACCCGTGAACCCTCAGTATAAATTACCTCCAGTGATAGTAGCAGAACCTGATAAGATGATATCTCTAACATCAATTCTACCAAGGGTTATATTGATCGAAGATGTGCGAGCGTTCATCCACTGTAAAGTTGAAGAGATATGTGTAGCTGAGATTAATGCATCATTTCAGAAATTGTGTGCAAACAAAAAGATGACGGGTGACTATATTCATTTGGAAACCAAATTTTTGACTCATGCCCTTCATATTTTGAAATTATTTAAAATAGAGTGGATAATAATGGTTCTTATTTGAGTTCATGACCATTTCATGTGGCTCGAACAACCAGTGAAGATAACAAAATATGTTTTACACATTGTAACTGGTTACCTGACTGGAGATAAGACAAAGGTTATAAAATAAATTGAGAAGGATAAATTGAGTGAATTGACCAAGGAAAAATGGAATGTGAGAGGTCTGAAAATTTATACTATTGAATACCTAGAGCTGAAATTTGCGTGTAATGTCATATCCAGCCAAGTGTTTCAATCTTCAAGAGTTGACAATGTACCATGTGGAGATGTAGATCTAGCATACAAGATTGTGTTTAGAAGAACATGCAAATTGATATTTGTGAGAATATGTTGAAGCAATTAGAAGATAATATGAATACCATAACGAAAGAAAAGACAAACACTTTGAAGTTTGGATCATTACTAGTATGCATATTTTTCTATTTTCTAAATTTCTTCCCATCTATTGGTGATGTTACATGGAGTACTAAGAAGCCTATCATATATCAAATAAATGATTACATCCCAAGCCTAGGTAAAAATCTTGACATGATAATGACTGATCATTTCCTTAAGTTTCAAGCTAAGATGCATAAGACGTACATGATATCAGTCCAATTGGTTGAGAAATATCATGACACTATTTATTTTGAAGTGGACACCGACACATGCATCATAAAGGAAGTTGAGCCAAGGAGTATCTAGATACAGCCTATGGGATAAAAGATGGATACAAACATTGCATCTCAACAAATTGAGGCTATGTTAGCAAAGCCTTTTGACAAAAGAGCCAAAAGATATAGAACTTATGAAGAGGTTAAAGAGAAGAGAAAACAAGAAATACTAATACCTAAATCCCAAAGGAGGACAGATAAAATGATTGAGAAATTGTCAAACAATCTCAGAGTTGATGAAGAAGTAGACGAGGCTAGACCCTCTGACAAAAAAGGAAAGAAGACACTAGAAATGAAGACCTCATTAAGTACTAAAACTACCTGACCGAACATAAGGTCCAAAGTTACACAGAGAGAAAAAAATAAAGTTAGAAGAAGAAGAACCAAAAGGTAAAACATGTGTGAGAAGAAATAAAGCTACAATTCAGACTAGGAGAAAATATAAATTGAGAGAAAATAGTGAGACAAATACTGAAGATCTAAGAAAACATAAGAATGTAAGCACGAGCCTACTGCAAATGACTCTAGATGAGGCACTTGAGTTACTTACAAAGAAAGGAGGAATTTCAGGAATCAGATACATGAAGTATGAAAACCAGAATGAAGAAGATAAAACCAAGATAGAAGAGGCAGTTATTTTTACTTTGTAAAAGTTTAAACTTGCACTGATTGAAGTTGTTAACCATCTACCTACTGAGTTGTATACAAAAATGGATGCTAGATGGAATTTTTCATTGAATATTGAGAAGAAAATGAGGGAAAGATCCCTAATTCTAGCTCAACCCACAATGTCTGTAATTGAGATAGATGAGACAGTGAAGAAATACTCTAACCGATTTATTATTAAAGGTATATCCTTCAAGAACATGCTTGGAGAGTTAGATAAAGTACAAAATGAGACCAATGACCAATGGAGAAATGCTTTTTTCTATTTACATGGAAAATGAGATAGAAAAAGAGCAAGCTACCCAAGAGCGAGGTAAGGAAAATCCTATTGATCTTAAATTGGATAAAGATGAAATATTGATTGAAGATATTATAGAGGAGGACCCTGCCACTGAAATTGTTGAAGATGCAGATGTAATGATAGAAAAGGAAACAGAGACTGAACAAATGGGCAATATTGAATTTGCTGATGAAAAACTATTAGAGGAAGTTCTAGAACAAGTCAACAAATATTTGGATGTTGACAATGGCATGTCTAAAGTTGCAACTGATACTGAGGAGAAAGGCACCAAACCGCCTAAAGAAAAAGAACAAGGAGAAACTGATAAGCCTAAGGCCACCGAGACCAACACAGAATAGAGAAGCAAGGAACCTTCTACTAAGACCACCACACTACAACAAGAGAAAGTCAGTGAACTTCCAAAGGATCAAAGAAAGGACAAGACCGAGGACAAACAGGAAAAATAGAAGGAAGAGGAGAAGACATAAGGAAAGGCAGAAGAAAGGAAATAATAGAAGACAAAAGAGAAGACCAAAGAAAAGTAAGAGGAAAAGAAAGAGGAGTCATCGGTAACTAAAGGTAAAGACAAGCAAGAAGAAATGAAATATGAAAGTGTATTTGATGCCATAGAGACCACATCTGATGCATTAAAATTGTCTAATTGTGAAAGTATGTTGATCAAGAAGAAGAAATCAAAGAAGAGGAAACATGTAGATATGATCCAACTAACCATATTACCTAAATTAAACCTATCTAATATGGAACCTGATGACATGATAGAGTATGCATAATTGGTGAGACTTAAGGCAATCCAAAATAAATTATTTCAGAAGAAAACATAAACTAAAGGAAAAAGAGGAATCTCTTGAGCAAGAGTTGACCAAACAGCTGAAGAACATATCAACCGAGCCTGGATCTCTACAGGCCTATTACTCAAAGTTCAAATAGTTAATGGGAAGGAAGAAAGAGATAATAAATGAAGAATAAAAACTAAGGATGGAACTCCTTGAGCTTCAAGAAACACTCATTCCCCACATGGATTCAATGAAGAATCATTTGAAGAAAGCCACAGATTTAGATGCTTCTCCCGATTGCAGCTCATTGGATACTATTACTAGTATGACAGCTGATGTTGCTACATAGATTGTTGTTATGAAAAAACTAAAGGACACATGGGAGAAAGCCCTAGCTGATGCAAATGCTAAGTATAAACACATTTTTGACAAGATATCTCTAAATGATCAGAATAAGTATTGTTTTGGCATGTTTGTCAAAAAAGGGGGATATATTAGGATAGTTATGTAAAAAGGGGGATATATAGGGATATAGATATGTATGTTTACATAAGGGAGATATAAGTAGTAAAATTTTGAGGTAATTATAAAAGGGGGAGTCATAAGTTTTTTTGATGTTTTGAAAATTTTGATGACTTTTAAGTTTTTCACAAAATGCCAAACTAATGTCAAAGGGGGAGATTGTTACTCCTAAGGAAATTTTGTTGTCATTAGTTTTCTGCAAAGTCATATAGGGAAGTTGTTGGAGATTTTCCTTTGTGCAAATAGTTGACTGTATGTTTGTCATTGATGACAACATATAGCATGTAGTAGTGTTTTTTATGTAATTCTATGTATGGACATGTTGGAGCCTTGCGTGGTTATTTTTATGTTGAAGACATATTTAGTATGCTATGTTCATACACGTAGATTCATTTGTGCAGTTTAAGTCAATTTATGATGATCTATTTGCTAGATACAGTTTCAGGAGATTGTTTGTTAAGAGCCGACAATATTTACATTATTTCTTCAATTGCACCTATCTTCGGGATATGCGTGTTTGGATTAAAGTTTGGTTATGATTTCAGAATATTTGGTTAAGATCACTTTTTGTGTTTCATCTGAAGAATGAAGTTTGAGTTGATTTTGTGGAGCTGAATGTGTGAAGTGATGCATCCACTTATCTTGAGTTGCGCAGTTCTAATTATGTTGCGTGCTTAGTTTAGACGACAAGGAAGTTGTTGAAGAGTTTCCTACAGCCGACGTGATCATATATTTTGAGGAAGATACATATAGCAGTTCATTTGTGATCACCAAGTGTGAATGATAAAAAGAAATAGTAGAAAAGAGCAAAGCAGAATGCTAGTTGTATTGGGACAGTAAAGCTATATCATTCATCAGTTGAAGATCTATGTGAAGAAGCAGAGAGTGTATACAATTCACTAGAACAAATCAAGATAGCGGGTCTACTTAACAATTCAATATTTAAATAGTGTATATCTAATTTACAGAAGGTTGCAGCCTTCATCATTTGAGCAGTGTGCTCTTGGACAGTGTGTCCTCACCCCTAAAATGGTTATTTGTAAAAGAATCCTAACAGGGTTCGACCTTTGACTAGGTCACTATACTTATTATATTGTAAAGATCAACTCCTAACAAGGTTGTAAGATCTTCTAACATGAATCAGTATACACTAGTGCAATTCTTTGTGGGTGCTAATTCCCACCGGGGTTTTTACCTATTTTGGGTTTCCCCGTAACCAAAATTGTGGTGTTCTATTATGTGTTATCTTGTTGTGTTTATGCTTAATGTTATTCTGTAATTAATTGAATAAAAAATTGAATCTTGTAAATAACTGATTCACACCCCCCCTCTCAATTATCTCTTGGGACTATTCCTAATAGATTCCTAAGTTTGATGGAGAGAATTATCTTGACTCGAAGAACAAAATGATAACACACCTATAGTGTGTTGGTTTTGAGATCTATGAAGAAGCTACCCAAGAAATTGATGTTCCTACTTTGAAAGATCTTGCAGAAGAAGATTCTACTATTAAACAAAAGGAAGTATTCACCCAAAATGCAATTTCTAAAGAAGCCCTTATAAGTGCCTTATCTGACAGTGAATTTTTTGAGATTAAGAAAGCAGATAAATCCTATTCGATATGGAAGTACCTAGAAGACATGTTTGAAGGAGACATCCAAGAAAACTAATACATGTAGAAAGATATGGAAGAAGAGATACAACAATTTAGAGATGCTACCTGAAGAAAACATTTGAGCTTACAATCAGAGGATTAATGAAGTAGTTTCAGGAATCAGAAACAATGATGGAGAAATTTCAGAGCAAGACATAATGGAAAAATTGATGACTACACTGAAAATAGATTATGAGAGCAAGATAAACATCTTGGATGAGACTATGAAATTTTCAAAAGACTTCAAGAGAGAAACCTTGATCAACAAAATATCAGCATTTGAGATATCAAGATTGAAGACAGAACCTGAAATTGAAACAACCTTCAAAGCCTTGGTCCATGGTATGAAATCTTTGAGCACTTCTGGTAATTTTGATAAAGAAGAAGAGGATAAAGAACTAGAAGAAATAATTTCTATGATCGCTAAGAAAGAAAGAAAAGGAAAAGAAAAATATGAAGGACAGTTACCATTCAAATGCTTTTCATGTAACTAAGTTGGCCATTTTTCATCCAAGTTCCCTACAAGAGTCAAGTAGCTCAGAACAGATTACAAGCCTAAATATACAAAGGAATTGTACTATGCTGAAGATGGAGTGACAGATGAAGATTTAGGAGAAGATGAAATTGGATTCATTGCTATAAAAGATATTGAATTTTTTTTTTATGAAATGGACATTGAAGATGAAAAGAAAGCACAAGGATTGGCATTAGTTTCCCAAGAAGAGATCAGAACAGACTAGATCATTGACAACGGGTGTTCACATCACATGATAGGAGACAAAGATAGATTTGCACATTTTGATAAGTACAAAGCTGGCATGGTTAGATTTGGAGATAACACTCCTACGCCTATCATAGGTAGAGGAGCTATCACTTTAGATGGAAAGAACAAAACTAATGATGTTCTATATGTTGATGGTTTAGATCATAACCTACTGAGTGTTGGATAGTTTCTCGATAAAGGATATTAGTTGCAATTCAAAGAAAACAGGTGCATCATTAATAACAAAGAAGGAGATATGATTACATCAGGTTCAAAGACTAAAGGTAATGTCTTTCAACTCAACTCAGAAGTAAGTTGTTTTGTTGCAAAAGTGGATGACAGTTGGTTATGGCACAAAAGACTTTGTCATATCAATTTTGACAACATAGTAAAGATAAGCAATGTAAAGGTAGTAAGACCCCTTCCTAGTATTGCAAGACCAATTGATACTATGTGTAGGGAATGTGTGATGAGAAAGCATGTGAGGAACTCATTCAGAAGCAAACAGAACTCCGCAGAAAACAAATTGGATCTAGTGCATATAGACTTATGTGGACCTACTCAAACAAAATCATACTATGGTGAAAGGTATTTTATTTTGTTTGTTGATGATTTTTCCAGAATGATGTGGGTTGCATTCTTGAAAGATAAATATGAAGCTTTTGAGAAGTTCAAAATATTCAAAGCTAAAGTTGAAAATGAGTTTGGATTAAAGATAAAGTGTCTAAGATCTGATAGAGGAGAAGAATTCATCGCTGACAAGTTTCATGAATATTGCGAAGAACATGGGATCAAAGAATAGCTAAGTGCACCTAGAACCCCTCAGCAAAATGGAATTGCAGAAAGGAGAAATAGGATCATACTTGACATAGCGCGCACTATCATGATTGAAGGAAAAGTTGCACACACCTATTGGAGAGAAGTAGTCAATATAGCAGTCTATACTATCAATAGAATTCAACTAAGGCCAGGCGTAGACAAGACCCCTTATAAACTTTGGTTTGGTAATGTACCTACAGTAAAATACTTTAGAATCTTTGGAAGCAAGTGTTACATCAAGAGAGATGATGGTGTTGGTAAGTTTGATGCTAGAAGCGATGAAGGTATTTTTCTTGGTTACTCTGCTAAAAGAAAATCTTACAGATTTTTAATTTGAGATTGAAGAAAATCATTGAATGTGCACATGTGAAGATTGATGAGAAGTTCATGATTCAAGAGAGATACTATGACTATGCACCTGTGATTTAAGATGAACCTAGACCTATCAGTAAAGAAATAGTTATTGAAGAAATGTTTAACTATATTGATGTATCATGCAATAACCCTGAACCAAGTGAAGAGGAATCACAAATTACAGATGACAGTGTCACACCTAAAGTTCCAAAATACACATCTAGATACCATTCAAAAGAAGATATCATTGGAGATTAGAGAAGTAAAGTTTTGACAATATCTAAAGAAAAAGGTTTAACAGTTGATGAAGAGGTATGTTTAATTTCACAAATTGAACCTTTAAGTGTTGAAGATGCTTCTAATGATTCAGATTGGTAGAATGCAATGCAAGAAGAATTAGATCAGATAATTGAGAATGACACATGGGAATTGGTCCCTAGACCTTGGGAAAAAAATATGATTGGAACCAAGTGGATATTCAGAAACAAGATGAATGAAGATGGTACTATGGTAAGAAACAAAGCAAGACTGGTATGTAAAATTTATGCATAGAGAGAAGGTATTGATTACTCTGATACATTTTCCCCTTTGAGAAGACTGGAAGCTATAAATTTATTTTAGCTTATGTTACATTTAAAAAATTTAAATTATATCAGATAGATGTCAATTCAGCATTTTTGAATGGTGACTTGAAGGAAGAAGTCTACATAGAACAGCCTGAAGGATTTATTTTATCAGACAAACCCGACATGGTATGCAGACTAAAGAAAGTCCTCTATGGACTTAAACGGGTCCCAAGAGCATGGTATGAGAGACTAGATGGTTACTTGACAACAATAGGATTCAAAAAAGGAGTAGCAGATTGTAACTTATTCATAAGAGAGGCAGCTAAAGGATTATTACTTGTTGCTATTTTTGTTGTTGACATTATTTTTGGTGGTAATGACAATATTAGTGCAGACTTTGCTAAAGAGATGCAGAGCAAGTTTGAAATGAGCATGATTGGACCTATAAAATAATTTTTGGGATTAAATGTACTAAAAATAGATAGAGGTATATTCATAAATCAGCCTAAGTATGTGAAGGAGATATTGAAGAAATTCAAGATGGAAGATTGCAATCCGGTAAGCACCCCCATGATAACAGGAAGTGAGATTTATAAAGATGATGATTCTACAATAGTTGAAATAACACTATACAAATCTATGACTGGAAAAATCATATATCTTACTCAATCTAGACCAGATATTTCTAATGCAGTTGGCATTGTTGGTTGATTTGTAGCTGAACCAAAACAAAATCACTTAATGGCAATAAAAATAATATTTAGATATTTAAACAGGACTATAGACTATGGTTTATGGTATCCTAACTCATAAAATGTATAACTTTATGTGTATATAGATGTAGATTGGGCAGGTTGTGTTGATGACAAAAAGAGTACCTCAGGAGGAGCAGTATTTCTTGGAGACAGGTTGGTTACTTGGACAAGCAAGAAGTAGAACTTCATTTCTCAGTCAATAGCAGAAGCTGAGTATGTAGCAGTAGCATTAAATTGTTCCACAATTGTTTGGATCAAACAAATGAATAAAAAATTTGGAATTTAGATTGATTATCCTATTGTTATTCATTGTGACAACACTAGCACTATCAACATGTCAAAGAACCCTGTGATGCATGAAAAGACAAAACACATAAAAATAATATATCATTTTTTAAGAGAAAAATTTGTAGGGAGAGAAGTGAAGTTGGATTATGTGAGCACCAAAGAACAGTTAGCAGACATATTTATGAAGCCTTTATCAAAAGATACTTTTGAGTATCTCAGGAAAAAGCTGGGAGTAATTCCCTTTCCAAAGTCTGATTAGAATTTACAACTAGTGCATCAATCCTTGGCGACTAATGAATGGTTGACTACTCTACTTCTAGAGTATTACTTGTGCTTATTTTTTTTTGTCACCCTTTTCCATTGATGTCAAAGGGGAAGTATATACTCTGGGGGAGTATACAGACATGTAAAATAAAAATACAGTAAAAAGAGATGCAGTAGTTAAGAGAAGCTTTTGATGAGGATATTGAGAATATTGTAAAAAGAAAGAAGATACTTTTGGATTGATGGTGTTTTTCATATCATATGTTGCCATCAATGTCAAAGGGGGAGATTGTTGGAGATTTGCCTTTGTGCAAATAGTTGACTGTATGTTTGTCATTGATGACAACATATAGTATGCAAAAGTGTTATGTATGTAATTATATGTATGGACATGTTCGATCCTTGCATGGATATTTTTATGTTGTAGACATATTCAGTATGCTATGTTCATACATGCAGATTCATTTGTGCAGTTTAAGTCAAGTTATGATGATCTATTTTCTAGTTACAGTTTTAGGAGATTGTTTGTTAAGAGCCAGCAATATTTACATTGTTTCTTGAGTTGTGCTTATCTTAGGGATATGTGTGTTTGGACTAAACTTTGGTTATGAGTTCATAATGTTTGGTTAAGAGCACTTTTCTTGTTTCATCTGAACAGTGAAGTTTGAGTTGATTTGGTGGAGCCGACGGTGTGAAGCGACGCATCCACTCATCTTGAGTTGCACGGTTCTAATTATGTTGGGTGCTTAGTTTAGCCGACAAGGAAGTTGTTGAAGAGTTTCCTATAGCCGATGTGATCATATCTTTTGAGGAAGATACATATAGCAGTTCATTTGTGATCGCCAAGTGTGAATGAGAAAAATAAATAGTAGAAAAGAAGAGAAGAATGCTAGTTATATTGGGATAGTAAAGCTATATCATTCATCAGTTGAAGATCTATGTGAAGAAGCAGACAGTGTATACAATTCACTAGAACTGATCAAGATAGCAGGTCTAATTAATAGTTCAATATCAGATATAGTGTATATCTATTGTACAGAAGGTTGCAACCTTCATCATTTGAGAAGTGTGGTCTTTTATAGTATGTCCTCACCCCTAACAAGGTTATTTGTAAAAGACTCCTAACATGGTTTGACCTTTGACCAGGTCACTATACTTATTGTACTGTAAAGATCAACTCCTAACAAGGTTGTAAGATCTTCTAACATGGATCACTATACACTAGTGCAGTTCTTTGTGAGTGCTAATTCCCACTGGGGTTTTTACCTATTTTGGGTTTCCTCGTAACCAAAATTGTGGTGTTCTATTATGTGTTATCTTGTTGTGTTTATGCTTAATGTTATTTTGTACTTAATTGAATAAAAATTGAATCTTGTAAATAACTTATTCACCCCCCCCACCCCCTCTCAATTATCTCTTGGGACTATTCCTAAAAATTGGTATCAGAGCCAAGTACCTTGGAGAGAAATCTTAACAGATTAAGGTAGATCAAATGGCGTACTTCAGAAAATAGATTCCTAAGTTTGATGGAGAGAATTATCTTGACTCGAAGAAAAAATGATAACACACCTATAGTGCATTGGTTTTCAGATCTATCAGGAAGCTACCCAAGAAATTGATGTTCCTACTTTGAAAGATCTTGCAGAAGAAGATTCTACTATTAAACAAAAGGAATTATTCACCCAAAATGCAATTTCTAAAGAAGCCCTTATAAGTGCCTTATCTGAGAGTGAACTTTTTGAGATTAAGAAAGAAGATAAAGCCTATTCGATATGGAAGTACCTAGAAGACATGTTTGAAGGAGACATCCAAGAAAAGAATGCATGAAGAAAGATATGGAAGAAGAGATACAACAATTTAGAGATGCTACCTAAAGAAAACATCAGACCTTACAATCAGAGGATTAATGAAGCAGTTTTAGGAATCAGAAACAATGATGGAGAAATTTTAGAGGAAGACATAATGGAAACATTGATGACTACACTGACAATAGTTTATTAGATCAAGATAAAAATCTTGGATGAGACTATGCAATTTTCAAAAGACTTCAAGAGAGAAACCTTGATCAGAAAAATATCAGCATTTAAGATATCAAGATTGAAAGCAGAACCTAAAATTGAAACAGCCTTCAAAGGCTTGGTCCATGGTAAGAAATATTTGAGCACTTCTGTCAATTTTGATAAAGAAGAAGAGCATAAAGAACTAGAAGAAATAATTTCTATGATCACTAAGAAAGAAAGAAAGGAAAATGAAAATATGAAGGACAGTTACCATTCAAATCCTTTTCATGTAACTAAGTTGGCCATTTTGCATCCAAGTGCCCTACAAGAGTCAAGAAGCTCAGAACATATTACAAGCCTAAATATACAAAGGAATTCTACTATGTTGAAGATGGAGTGACAAATGATGATTCAGGAGAAGATGAAATTGGATTCATTGCTATAAAAGATATTGAAAAAATGTTTGATGAAATGGACATTGAAGATGAAAATAAATCACAAGGATTGGCATTAGTTTCCCAAGAAGACATCAGAACAGACTGGATCATTGACAGCGGGTGTTCACATCACATGACAGGAGACAAAGATAGATTTGTACATTTGGATAAGTACAAAGGTGGCATGGTTAGATTTGGAGATAACACTCCTACGCCGATCATAGGTAGAGGAGCTATCACTTTAGATGGAAAGAAAAAAACTGATGATGTTATGTATGTTGATGGTTTAGATGATAACCTACTAAGTGTTGGACAGTTGCTTGATAAAGGATATTAGTTGGAATTCAAAGAAAACAAGTGCATCATTAATAACAAAGAAGGAGATATGATTGCATCAGGTTTAAAGACTAAAGGTAATGTCTTTCAGCTCAACTCAAAAGTAAGTTGTTTTTTTGCAAAAAGGGATGACAGTTGGTTATGGCACAAAAGACTTTGTCATATCAATTTTGACAACATAGTAAAGATAAGCAATGTAAAGGTAGTAAGACCCCTTCCTAGTATTGCAAGACCAGTTGATACTATGTGCAAGGAATGTGTGATGGGAAAGCATGTGAGGAACTCATTCAGAAGAAAATAAAACTCAGCAAAAAACAAATTGGATCTAGTGCATACAGACTTATGTGGACCTACTCAAACAAAATCATACTATGGTGAAAGGTATTTTATTTTGTTTGTTGATAATTTTTCCAAAATTATGTGGGTTGCGTTCTTAAAAGATAAATTTGAAGCTTTTGAGAAGTTCAAAATATTCAAAGCTAAAGTTGAAAATGAGTCTGGATTAAAGATAAAGTGTCTGAGATCTGATAAAGGAGGAGAATTCACTTCTGACAAGTTTCATGAATATTGTGAAGAACATGGGATCAAAATATAGCTAAGTGCACCTAGAACCCTTCAGCAAAATGGAATTGCAGAAGGGAGAAATAGGATCATACTTGACATAGCCCGCACTATCATGATTGAAGGAAAAGTTGCACACACCTATTGGAGAGAAGCAGTCAATACAGTAGTCTATACTATCAATAGAATTCAAATAAGGCCAGGCGTAGACAAGACACCTTATAAACTTTGGTTTGGTAATGTACCTATAGTAAAATACTTCAGAATCTTTGGAAGCAAGTGTGAGATCAAGAGAGATGATGGTGTTGGTAAGTTTGATGATAGAAGCGATGAAGGTATTTTTCTTGGTTACTCTACTCAAATAAAATCTTACAGATGTTTTAATTTGAGATTGAAGAAAATCATTGAAAGTGCACATGTGAAGATTGATGAGAAGATCATGATTCAAGAGAGATACTATGACTATGCACCTGTAATTGAAGATGAACCTTGACCTATGAGTAAAGAAATAGTTATTGAAGAAATGTTTAACTATATTGATGTATCATGCAATAACCCTGAACCAAGTGAAGAGGAATCACAAATTATAGATGAGAGTGTCACACCTAAAGTTCCAAAATACACATCTAGATACCATTCAAAAGAAGATATCATTGGAGATCAAAGAAGTAAAATTTTGACAATATCTAAAGAAAAAGGTTTAACAATTGATGAAGAGGTATGTTTACTTTCACAAATTGAACCTTTAAGTGTTGAAGATGCTTCTAATGATTCAGATTGGAAGAATGCAATGCAAGAAGAATTAGATCATATAATTGAGAATGACACATGGGAATTGGTCCCTAGACCTTGGGGAAAAAATATGATTGGAACCAAGTGGATATTCAGAAACAAGATGAATGAAGATGATACTATGGTAAGAAACAAAGCAAGATGGGTATGTAAAGGTTATGCGCAGACAGAAGGTATTGATTACTCTGATACATTTTCCCCTGTGAGAAGACTGGAAGCTATAAATTTATTTTTAGCTTATGCTACATTTAAAAACTTTAAATATATCAGATAGATGTCAAGTCAGCATTTTTGAATGGTGACTTGAAGGAAGAAGTCTACATAGAACAGCTTGAAGGATTTATTTTATCAGACAAACCCAACATGGTATGCAGACTAAAGAAAGCCCTCTATGGACTTAAACAGGTCCCAAGAGCATGGTATGAGAGACTAGATGGTTAATTGACAAAGATAGGATTCAAAAAAGGAGCAATAGATTGTAACTTATTCATAAGAGAGGCAGCTGAAGGATTATTACTTGTTGCTATTTTTGTTGATGACATTATTTTTAGTGGTAATGACAATCTTAGTGCAGACTTTGCTAAAGAGATGCAGAGAAAGTTTGAAATGAGCATGATTGGACCTATAAAATACATTTTGGGATTAAATGTACTACAAAGAGACAGAGGTATATTCATAAATCAGTCTAAGTATGTGAAGGAGATATTGAAGAAATTCAAGATGGAAGATTGCAATCCGGTAAGCACCCCCATGATAACAGGAAGCGAGATTTCTAAAGATGATAATTCTACAACAGTTGACATAACACTATACAATCTATGATTGGAAAACTCATATAACTTACTCAATCTAGACCAGATATTTCTAATGTAGTTGGCATTGTTGGTTGATTTGTAGCTGAACCAAAACAAAATCACTTAATGGCAATAAAAAGAATATTCAGATGTTTAAAGGGGACTATAGACAATGGTTTATGGTATCCTAACTCAGAAAATGTATAACTTCATGTGTATACAGATGCAGATTGGGCAGGTTATGTTGATGACAAAAAGAGTACCTCATGAGGAGCAGTATTTCTTGGAGACAGGTTGGTTACATGGACAAGCAAGAAGTAGAACTTCATTTCTCAGTCAATAGCAGAAGCTGAGTATGTAGCAGCAGCATTAAATTGTTCCACAATTCTTTAGATCAAACAAATGATTAAAGACATTGGAATTTAGATTGATTATCCTATTGTTATTCATTGTGACAACACTAGCACTATCAACATGTCAAAGAACCCTGTGATGCATGAAAATACAAAACACATAGAAATAATATATCATTTTTTAAGAGAAAAACTTGCAGAGAGAGAAATGAAGTTAGATTATGTGAGCACCAAATAACAGTTGGCAGACATATTTATGAAGCCTTTATCAAAAGATACTTTTGAGTATCTCAGGGAGAAGCTAGGAGTAATTCCCTTTCCTAAGTCTGATTAGAATTTACAACTAGCGCATCAGTTCTTGGCGACTAATGAATGGTTGACTACTCTACTTCTGGAGTATTACTTGTGCTTATTTGTTTTTTTCACCCTTTGCCATTGATGTCAAAGGGGGAGTATATACTTTGGGGGAGTATACAGTCATGTAAAATAAAAATACAGTAAAAAGAGATGCAGTAGTTAAGAGGAGCTTTTGATGAGGATATTGAGAAGATTGTAAAAAGAAAGAAGATACTTTTGGATTGATGATGTTTTTCATATCATATGTTTCCATCAATGTCAAAGGGGGAGATTGTTGGAGATTTTCCTTTGTGCAAATAGTTGATTGTATGTTTGTCATTGATGACAACATATAGTATGCAAAAGTGTTATGTATGTAATTCTATGTATGGACATATTGGATCCTTGCGCGGTGATTTTTATGTTGTCGACATATTCAGTATGCTATGTTCATACACATAGATTCATTTGTGTAGTTTAAGTCATGTTATGATGATCTATTTTCCAATTACAGTTTCAGAAGATTGTTTGTTAAGAGCCGATAATATTTACATTGTTTCTTCAGTTTTTCTTATCTTCAGGATATGTGTGTCTGGATTAAAGTTTGGTTATGAGTTCAAAATGTTTGGTTAAGAGAACTTTTCTTGTTTTGTTTGAACAATGAAGTTTGAATTGATTTGGTGGAGCCGACCGTGTGAAGCGACGCGTCCACTCATCTTGAGTTGCACGGTTCTAATTATTTTGGGTGCTTAGTTTAGCCAACAAGGAAGTTGTTGAAGAGTTTCCTACAGCCGATGTGATCATATCTTTTGAGGAGGATACATATAGCAGTTCATTTGTGATCGCCAAGTGTGAATGAGAAAAATAAATAGTAGAAAAGAGAAGAGAAGAATGCTAGTTATATTGGGATAGTAAAGCTATATCATTCATGAGTTCAAGATCTAAGAAGAGAGTGTATACAATTCACTAGAACTAATCAAGATAGCAGGTCTAATTAATAGTTCAATATCAGATATAGTGTATATCTATTGTACAGAAGGTTGTAACATTCATCATTTGAGAAGTGTGCTCTTGGATAGTGTGTCCTCACCCCTAACAAGGTTATTTGTAAAAGAATCCTAACAAGGTCTGACCTTTGACCAGGTCACTATACTTATTGCATTGTAAAGATCAACTCCTAATAGGGTTGTAAGATCTTCTAATAGTGATCATTATACACTAGTGGAGTTCTTTGTGGGTGCTAATTCCCACCAGGGTTTTTACCTATTTTGGGTTTCTCTATAACCAAAATTGTGGTGTTCTATTCTATATTATCTTGTTGTGTTTATGCTTAATGTTATTCTATACTTAATTGAATAAATAATTGAATCTTGTAGATAACCGATTCACCCCNTTCCCCCCCCCCCCCCCCCCTCTCAGTTATCTCTTAGGACTATTCCTAATAGAATCATATAATGAAGGAGACATAGTTGGTAAAGGCAACTGAGAAAGAAACCAAGCACTGAGTAGTTCTCAAGCACCAAATAATTACCAAGCACCAAGAAAGATACATATACTGAGTCATGCAAAGACATATACCGAGCACTCATAAACATCGAGAAGAGAGTACAGAGTTACAAAGTAAGCACAAGCATGTTACCAAGGATCCTAGAGCCAACATTTCATTTGAATTTAGATACATTGGATTTGGACACTGAGCAGGAAGCATTGCAAAGAATTCAAGGTAAGTGTTAGTTGAGTCATTGGGAATCCAAACACATGATTGAATAAGATCATGAGGCAGATCCACCAATAAATTTTTAGAAGGCATACAAAATTGGAGATGTAACCAAAGCTTAACTTCTTAATCTCTACCATTGATTGATGTTGCCCTAGATCTAGTTAACCACCTAAGTCACAGTTAACCACCTAAAAATAGAATAAGAGATCAATTTGAAAGAATGAATAGATTGATGTTGTTGTTTTTACTGAAGTTGAAGATCTAAAGTTGATGAATTTGTTGTGAAGAGAAGTAATGGAGACATGAGAAGAAGGAAGCAGTGCTTATAATACTAAGATACCAAGTGCAGATTGAGAAAATAGAGTTATTGAGCATAATGAGTCTAGACAACATTTTAATGATGCAGTATTATCATATATTTTTGTACTAATTTTTTTGTATCCAGAGAAGTACAAATCTCGTTTGTGGGTAGGCCTAACAGGTCTTTATATTTTGTAAATCGTCTAACCGGGTACATCTCTTAGATGAGAGATTGTAAAATCCTTTAGCAAGGTAGACTGAATAAGTCTTTTGTACTCTTAACCAAGTATAATAATCCTAACAGGGTAAGCTATCGGAAGTAGCTAAATTTTAGCTCAAACTGAGCAACCTTTATACATCAGTAGTGAATGATTGTCAGTGTCATCCCCACCACAATTTTTTCCTCTAACCAAGGATTTCTGCATGACCAAAATATTTGTATTATGTGTTGCAGATTTTATGATTTGATTTATTTACTTTATGTTCATTATATGCAATGTATTCAACTTGGTAAATGATCAACATTGTATGGTAAAAAATTTTAAGGGTACCGATTCACCACTCCTCTCTTAGTACATAACTTTCCTAAGTTATTCCAACAAAGTCTATTGAACAGTATAGCTCTGAAAACTACTGGACTGATGCATTCCTAGATCATCTAGTTTTTACAAGGAGGGGTTCTCACCCCAATCATACCTATGATATACTCAAAGACATATTTTGGAAAAGGTTTATTGAATATATCTTCTATTTCTCCTTTGTACTGATGTACCATAATATGACTTCCTTTTTGTCAACCTTGTCTCTCAAAAAGTGATACTCGATTAAAATATGTTTAGTCTTTGAATGCATAAGAAGATTCTTTTACATGTTCACTATGCCTGTATTATCACAATGTATAACTACTAGTTCTTCAAAGGTTATCCCAATGTCTTTTAGCATTTGTTTCATCCAAACAATCTGTGTGCAATTTATAGCAGCAACTACATACTTTGATTCAACAGTAGATTGAGCTATACAGTCCTGCTTCTTACTTAACCATGAAACCAATCTATTTCCAAGTAAAAATACACCTCCACTAGTGCTCTTTCTATCTTCAACACTTCCTTCCCAATCTACATCATTATAAGCATGAAATGTAAAATCATCATATTTTTTACATCATAGTCCATATTCCAATGTTCCTTTCAGATATTTGAATATCCTCTTAACTGCAACAAGGTGAGTCTCCTTAGGATCAACTTGAAACCTCACAACCATTCCAATTGTACTAGCTATGTCTAATCTAGTGTGAGTTAAATATCGTAAACCTCCAATCATGGACCTATATTTTTTCTGAAAAAATTTTTGAGATTCATCAGTGGAAGTAAGCTTGCATCCAGTGTTCCAACAAGTTTACAATCTTCCATCCCAAACTTCTTTAGTAATTCCTTAAGATACTTGGTTTCAGAAATAAAAATACCATGTTCATTTTGAGTAATTTCAAAACCAAGGAAGAACTTCATTCCACCAATCATAGACATTTAAAATTCACTTTTCATCTCTTCAGCAAATTTCTTTCTCATTTCATCATTGCCTCAAAAAATATTGTCATCTACAATTACTTCAATAATCAAGATTCTATCTTCACTAGTTCTCAAGTACAAGTTACTATCTACACTTCCTTTTCTGAAACCAAGATATAATAAATACATGTCTAGCCAAGAATACCATGCTCTAGGTGTTTGTTTTAGTCCATAGAATGCCTTCTTTAACCTAAAAACCATATCTCTATCATCTCTCAAAGAAAAACAATCAGGTTGCTCAATGTAGTCTTCATCTTCTAGATCACCATTCAAAAATGAGGACTTCACATTCATCTGGTATATTTTAAAGTCTTTATATGTTGCATAAGCAAGAAACAATCTCACTGCCTCGAACCTAGCAACAAGAGAAAATACTTCTTCAAAGTCTATTCCTTCTCGTTGCAAGTAACCTTTGCAAACCAATCCAGCTTTATTCCTTACAACCATGCCTTCTTCATTCATTTTGCATCTGAGAACCTATTTAGTACCAATCATATTATTATCCTTAGGTCTAGAAACCAATTCCCAAGTGTTTTTTTCTCTATCTGATCCAATTCTTCCATCATTTCCTTAATCCAAGATTCATCTTTACAAGCCCCATTAGTAGTCTTAGTTTCTACTTGTGAAATCATACAAAGTTCATTCCTAATCTTTTATCTTTTCATCATGCCCTTATCAGCATTACCAATAATTTTATTTTCAGGATGATTTATCTGAACATACTTTGGAGTCTTAGGAGTCTTATTAAGTCCATTCAAACTTACCTTAATTCCAATGTCAATCTCAGAATTTTGGTTTTCATCTTGTCTAGCAAGAAACTCCCTATTTTCTGAAGGTTGATCACTGTCATACATTCTTTCTTGAATCTGAAACCTCTCATTAATCTTCACATTATCACTTTCAACTATTTTCCTCAATCTCAAATTAAAACATCTATAAGACTTACTTCTTGCAGAATATCCAAGGAAAATTCCTTCATCAGTTCTAGCATCAAACTTTCCTATATCATTATCCCTTTTGATATAACACTTTCTACCAAATATTTTGAAGTATTTCATTGTAGGATCCAAACCAAAGTTCATAGGGTGTCTTAATCATACCTTCTCTAATCTATATTTTGTTCAAAGTGTAGACTACAGTACTGATTGTCTCTCTCCAATGCATATGTGAGACCTTTCCTTCAAGCAAAATAGTCCTGACAACATCTAATATAGTCTATTTTCTTTGCTCTGCAATTCCATTTTTTTGTGGAGTCCTAGGATAAGATGCATGTTTTTGTATATCTCATGCTCTTCATGATAAGAATTGAACATGTATGACATAAATTATCCACCTATTTCTGGCCTCAAACAATTTATCTTCAGACCGGATTCATTCTCAACTTTAGCTTTGAAAATATTGAACTTATCAAATACTTCAAATTTATCTTTAATAAATGTAACCCACATCATCCTAGAATAGTCATCAACAAAGATTATAAAGTACCTTTCACCATAGTAAGATCTTGTTCTTGTAGGGCTAATGAGATATGTACATGTACCAGATCCAGCTTCTCTTTCATTGTAAATGATTTTATCTTAAAGATGCTCTTAGCTTGTTTTCCCATTACACATTCTATGCTCATAGTATCACTTGGCTTCACAATTTTGGTAAATCTCTGACTTCATTAGTGTTACTAGCCTTAACAATATTATAAAAATTTATGTGAAAAAGATTCTATGCATAACCAATTGTCATCTATCTTAGCAAAAAAACAAGTTTCCTTTGTATTATTCAGCTTAAAAACATTACCTCTTGATTTATTTTTTGATGAGATCAAGTTTCCAGACTAGCCTTTGATGGTACATTTCCCATCCATAAATTATAAGTGATATCCCTTGTGTACAAGTCTTCCAACACTCAACAAGTTTTCCTTTAGTCCATCAACAAGTAAGACATCATAAGTGTTAGTTGTTCCATCAAGAGAGATTGAACCTACTTGAATAATCAAATTAGGAGTATTATCTCAAAATATAACTACGCCACCATCATATCTACTTAGTTTAACAAATTTATCTATATCACCAATATTATGATTTGAACATCCACTATCAATGGTCCATTCTAATTTGTTTTCAACATGCGATACTATATCTTTTTATTCATGAGATTGATCATCATCTTTAATAGAAACAAATTAAATTTCATCATCATCTATAACATCATCATCAGACACACGTTCACTAGCATAGTAGCATTCCTTATCCTTGGAGTAATCAAGCCTATGAAACTTAGGCTTATACTTAGGAACCCTTGTAGGACATCTAGATGCAAAATGATGAATCTTATTACAAGAAGAAAATTTCAAGGGTAAATTTCCTTCAAATTTATCCTTACCTCTCTTTTCTCTTCTTTCTATTAGAGCCACAAGCTCATCGAGTTTCATTTCTTCTTCTTCAATATCTACTGGTGTAGGGCACCTCCCTATTTGATGTTTTGGGTGTGATTTAGAGTTTTTTTAGGTGTTTTTGTGTGTGTTGGAATAATTTCCAAGGGGTTGGATGCAATGACAAGTTAACTTCATGTTTGTAAGAGCCTTAGTGCTCATTAGGTGATTTAGGGTCACTTTGGGCTACTTTGGGAAAAGTTGATATTTTAGTGCAATGTGGGTTTGAGGGGTTTTTTAGGACCCTACATATCCTATCTAGGGTCATCAAAGTCAAGCTCACCTATCGAGTTGACAAGGAAAGTCAAAATGCACAAAGTGCAAAAAGTTGCTCGAGCAACTTTTGCAAGAAATTGCAAAATGTAGTTAGCTTGGTTGTAACTACCCCATGCTCAATATATGAGCATGGATTAAATTTTTGGGGATGGTTAATGATATTTTGGATTGCAACACTTATTTCTGACACCTCTGTATGAATTACTGTATCTGCATTCTTGTAATTTGCATTGTTTCTCTACTCCTATACGGTTGTGTACAGATTGGGAGAGGAGATTAGGATCCATGGGAGTGTAGTGGATTCATTTAGCTTTCATATGAAGTAGTTATTTTGTTTTCAAGTTATTTCATTGTAAAGTTAGAAAATTTTGTAGGTCATTGGTCTGTCAAAGACAATACAGTGCTACCTAGTTAGAAATGGCTCTACCCTAGAATCCCACCAATGGAATTGATTGAAACCATGGGGAATTAGGGTTAGAGTCTATAGATAGGTTTTTTGTTTCCTTACTTGTAGTTTTAGTGGATCTCCTAGACCAAGTAGGAAGTCCTATGGCTTACTGGTGAATCTAGGTGAGCCAGGATAGGGAGAAGAAGGAATTTGATCAAGCACTCAAGACCTTTTGGGTAAGACTTAGTGGCATTTTCAGATTCCCTAGATAGTCTCCTAAAAGGATTTGAAGGTGGAAGGAGCTGAATCAAAGATTGGAGATCATTTTGATAATTGTTTATGCTAAGGTCTAGAGGCCTAATTAATAGGATGCAATCTAGGGCCTGTAAGAAACTAGGGTTATGAGTGCTTTTAGAAGTCAGAGTTTTGGATTCTGATAGTGTTGGTTGATACCTTGAAGATTTTCAAGGTCTTGTTGTTGGAAGTACAATAATGGGAAAGAAAGATACTCAGAGGGGGGGTGAATCAGATCTTAAAACTTAACCACTTAAAACAAATTAATTCACATTCATACATATATGAATTTAACCTAGCATCAGATAGCATCAATAACATCAAATATGTAACTCATAACACAAAACTTGGTAACCCAGAAACCCAAATAGGTAAAACTGGGGTGGGGATGACACCCACAAAATCTTCACTATTGCAGCAATAAAGTGTTCCTTTTAGGGCTACAAGAGTTTGATTCCAACATGCAATCTACCTGGATAAAGGTTTGTTCTGTTAAGAACTAAAGATCATTACAATCTACCTTGTTAAAGGATTTCAACTTACAGTTAAGTAAGCACTCAGCTAAGAGATTTGAAATGGTCTACTAAAACCACTATGTTAAGAGATTTAACCTAATACACCTGTTAGAATGTTCCAATTAGTGATCCTTTGTTATGCACTCAGATGATGATGACGGATCTGTTCTTTCCAATACCTTCTATGATCTCTAAATTTGATATGTCTTTACTCTACTTATCACATCTCTATCATTCTACTTGATCTAGGCTTCTTCTCAAAATGACTTACTATTTATCTCTCATGAACACACAACCCTTTAACTATATGTCTCTTACTCTCACACACTCTCTTTCTTTTAGGGTTAGAAGCCATCTTATTATATCTTTTCAGATCTGGTAGCAAGATCTAGATCAAAAATCAAGATCTATTGTTTATGCCTCCAAAGCATATTGATTTCCTAATTGGTTCCATGCCATGCATAGTATAAAATAATTAAATGCAAAATTAACTCAGTAGACAAATATTAAATGTGTACAAATGTCGGCCCAAATCTCATACAAGTTGGCCTAAACCGTTTACATCAAAGTTTCAATTAATCCTGACATGTATGCAAAAACTGCTCTGCTTGGCACTAAACATCTCTGACACTCGTCACTTAATTTTCTACTTGGCTCGGCGTGATGTAACTCGGCAACCTCAAACTTTCTCAGCAATGTTTCTCGACCTTGAATGTTTAGCTCAGCCACAGTGATTAACCAACTAAAACTGCCTAAGTAAATGACTAAGTGTGGGTCACTAATCATCAACAAAACTTAGAGATTAACAATCTCCCCCTTTGATATTAGTGGCAAAAACACACTTATCATTACAATTCATTTCATCTAAAATATTTCCCAAGTACATATTGTACTTCCCCTAGGAATTTACATCATACTACATACAAAAATTTACATAGTATACATGCCTTAAAAAAATATATACATGGATACCTGTACTGATCTCTTATGATGTATCCTTGTCAGTCCTGGCAGATTCCCCCTTGTTTTTGTCACTGATTGCTAGCGGGGTCAAGTTATACTTGTCCAAAAACTATTTATGAAGTTGTAAGCTAGACTCAAATGTAGAGTCCCAACTGTCCTTGACAAACTTCATAACCTCTATTTTCACTTCTAGCTCGACAGCTAGACTTACTAAAATTTCTCCAGTGGAGAGATGAGAATCTCTCGTAATCAATTCATTTGCAGATAAAATTTCTTTCTAAATGACCTCTAGATGAGGTATCAGAATTATCTAAATAGTAATCAACTTGGTCCTAATCTGACCATCTTCATCCATGATCTCAACTATCCTCCTTTGTGCATAAGTCAACCTGTTAAAATGTAAGGAGCTAGTGCTAGCATCCATACTCAATGAAATTCCAATTGACTTTAGGTCAAGTTGCAATTTCTCTAAAGCTTGTATATTATCCTTTATGACAACATTAGATAACCTCTTATACAAAGAATAAACATTTGTTGCAACTCCTAAAATTTCTACCAGAGAAGAAAGTTCAACCTTTTTTACTGCAATCTCTCCTGAGATTTTTGCTAGTACCTTATTCTCAAATTTCCTCTTGGACCATTGCAATAGTTTCTCATTGGCTTCAACATTATCATCATTTAACTTTTTCACAATGTGAACTAACTTTTCAAGAATAGGGGCTTGGGGGTTTTCATCTTCCATTTCAAAAGCCTTTACAAATATGTCTTTGATATCATGTAACACTTGCTTTTTCTTATGCTCCCTTTTCAGTTCCTCCTGTCTTTTCTTCCTCTTAAGTAACTCATGAAGAGTCTCAATCTGTTCATAAGACAAAACATTGGGATCCCATGGTGGAATTGCAATAACTTCATCTAATGTGACATCTAGAATCAAAGAATTCTTCCTCATAACTTTCCTCCTCTTGAATTCAGGTGAACTACTGCTCGGCTTCATTTCTACAATACCTTTTCTAGATTCAGTAGTTGACACCATTGCATCTTTTAGTTCAGTCAAAATTGTCTATTGATAAGGCATACTTCCTATCTTAGTTCCAGTGGGATTTGATGATGTAGAGTGTGGTAGATCAACCAACACTTGCATTGCCTCTTGTTCTTTAGGCTCACTGTTAGTATCTCTTATCTCCTCACTACTATCTAGAACTGATTTTACAACCTCTAAAATAGGTGAATGTTGTACAATTACCCCTTGTTCAATTCTTTTCTCCTTTTCTGCTTCTTCTTGAGAATCCTTATCCTCAGATTCCTTTTGAGTTCTCTCATCGTATTCCTTTGTACTCTTCTCTTCTTCAGCCTTAGTTACCTTGAAAGGTGATTCAATAGTTGAGTCCCTCGGCTCATCCTGACCCTCGGCATCCAGATTGCTAGTCATCAATTGTCACATCAATTGGACTGTCAATAGTCAGATCAATAGTGTTAACTGTCTCTATTTTTCCTTGTGCTTCTGTTCCAGTCTTCTTAGGCTCAGTAGAAATGTGAACTATTGATTTCTGTGGTACAAGGGTGGTACTAGGCTCAGATGTTCCTTCATCAGTTTTCTTATCTTTTGGAGCAATCAATCCAAAAATTTCCTTCCAAATTCTAGTACTTTTCTATACTATCCCTTCAATATCATTCTTTAAAATAGCATAACCTCTCTGTTTAGGTATGAATTTATGCTTATATTCTTCAACAAATTTTTCTCTCTGTTTCTTGGTTAGCTCAAGAATGACTTGAGCTAAAGTGCCTTCTCTTATTTGTCTCTCAGTTGTGAGTGAAAATTCCCACTTTCCAGATAGAAATTCATACAACTCACTTGACACATTGTTTCCTATTTCTATAGGTGTTAACTTAAAATTACACATCATGTCTAGGAGAGCTTCCTGAACCTTATGTTTATCTACTACCTTCAATGTTTCATACTCAATAAACTTAAAAATAGATAACCCTGCAGAATTTCTCAAGTTTTCACATACCTCATTAATATATGTGGGTCTCTTGAATGGTGATGTTGGTATGTTGTTGGGTTCATCAGTTTTTGTCTTGTCTTCGTCACTTTCTGGATCCAAATGTACTTTCCTTCTTGGTTTCTTAACTTGTAGGATCGGCACAGCCTTTGTTTCAAATTTTGTCTTCGATCCAGAACTACTTTCTCCAATATTCTTTGCATAGACTTTTGTTTTCTCTACTAGTGATGTGGCAGCAGATGCCCTTGTCCTTGGATGATTGGAAATGGGAGGGGTAACTCTAGGCTTTGCTTTACTCATCTTTGTTACCTTTGCTATTGCTGGCCTCTTCCCTTTTGCCTTGAGAGTAATCTCTTCTTCAGATTTACTGACTTCTACCTCTTGTTCCTTGATACATATTCTCCTTGTCCAATAGAAATGTCTAGAGGTGCATCCTCTAGCTCTTCATTACTTGGCAAGCCAACCATCTTTTTCAGATTTTTCACAATCTTTTTCCTCTTTCTTTCCATGTTTCCTGCCTTAAGATTCATCAAAATATTTTCCTTTGCTTCATCATAATTTCTAAATCTTTTAGCTTTAGTATCAATCTCCTCTGCTAGGAGTGTTGTGATAGCTACTGATGCTTCATCAATATTAACCTCATAGGGAAATGGCTCCACCATGATACCCTAGGTGTCATAGCTTGAATATAGGTGTAGTCTATATCCACTAAGAAACATATTTATTCATAGTGCTTCTCCACAAGTGAATTTGGAATTCTAGTCCTCAACCTCATTCTCTTTTTGAATTCCACAAAATAACTTCCCATAATACCATTGAAATTATTGCCTAATTGCTGAATACATTCAATGATATGTAAAGTGATGGGTATGTCTTTCTTCCAGACAATATTTCCTAGTGTAGGAAATGACTTCTATATATAGAAGAATATACACATTAACAAAGAAACTTACATGATGAGATTTTAGCTTTCCTAATTGATAGTAAGCTCTCGGCTAGTTGTGTCAACTGTAGCTTGGCAAGGTCATAGGTGTGATTCTTTTTTACTATCTTCCATGCCGGCTCCACGGTTGTACAGGGAACACTATCTAGTCAGCTTGACTGATAAAACTTGTGAGCAATCACTCTCACTCCAAAGTCAAGTTCTAAGTCTTTAATTGTAGAGATAGTCATTCCTCTGTTGTTCCAAACAGCTCCAGTGTTAGCTGCTATCTCTTCTTTACTTTGATCTCTTATAGTTCGCTTACCACTGATAATAGGATACCCAATAACTCTATGAATAATATCTTTTTTGATCTTTACTGGTCCATTATCCAGCCACATATGCATATTATGAACTTGGCTTAGGACAACCTTAATCCATTCATCCTTGAACTCTGTCAAAAAATATAGGGCACGAGTTAACCCTTTGTCGGCTAAATGTTTGAATTCATCTTTTAGAATTCCATTTTCACACAACTTGTCATAAGATTTTCTCAATTAGATATCACCCACTTTGCCAATTTTAACCATGTAATAGGATCTAACATCATGAATCATAAGTACCTTTCGTGGGATTGATGAGAGGGATCTGTTTAGATCACTCAAGATTGCACTTTCGGGGATGACACAAAAGTTTGGTGGTGTGCATGCATCACTCCTTACTAGCTTAATTTGATTCAAATCCTCCTCCATTCCCTTGACTGGTGCAGAAGAACTTGCAGCCATAATCTCTTGAAGTTAGGGTTCAAAAATGAAGAACAGAGTACCTCGGCAAGCAATCACTTCGTACTGCTCAACTTAAGGTTGCCAACGGCACGCTGACAAAATTATTGAAACAAAATTTGCTAAGATCAAATCTGTAACTTCTTCGATCACTCTGTGAATGCTAAAAATCGCAAGGTAAAAGTGAATAATAGACCGTTTGTCCTTATATAGACTCAAAAGGTCAAGATAGGCAAGCATTAAATATTTTTCCCATTAGGTTAATGCAAGCCAACAGTCATTGGCCAACTAACACAACTTGCATACCACTCAGCTTGCCATACTCAGCCATCACAATTTACTCGGCCAACCAACTCGACACCTATAGTGTAGATAGCTCTTCTCAACACTTGTCATAAACATGTCCTGGTGCATCTTAACATATGCAGATATGGACTTTGACACATTTACATATTAGGAATTGATGTAAGATTTGGAATTTAAATGTTGTTCCTTACATACCTCTATTTCTCAGTTGGAGATGGTATGATCACCTAATCCATTGGATTAGGTGACCTCGGCTTCAGTGGATTCATTGTTGCTTGGCTTTATTTTCCTTACCCATGTCTGGTTCATCTGTGCTCTCATTTCTTCAATAGTAGGAGTAGGAACTCTTGACCTACACTCTCTCTTAGTATGACCTATCTTCAAAAAACTAAAATATACTAAGCTTCCATTCATCCAACTCTTAGATTTCCCTCTGACATGTGTCTTTAAGCAATCATCAGGTGCATGTCCATATTATTCACAGTAATGACAACTCTGTCTTGTATTATAATCCCAATTATAAGTGGCGCCTCTCTTAGATGCCTTTGTTTGTGTCTTTGATGTCCATTGTTGTTTATCATTGGATCTACAATCTTGTGCCTTATGAACATATTTTTGACACTTGTAACAATAACCATTAAATCTTGGTTTGGGGGGTGTATCACTTGCTTCAGCCCAACATTCATGTGCTTTATGTCCAAATTTATTACAATTAAAAGAGTAACCATTAAACTTAGGTTTAGGATTGTACTTACCTTTCTTGCTTCCGCAAATGTTTTCTGTATGACTTGGTTTTCCATAGTGGTGGAAAACAGGTTTGTTGTGCTTTGTCTTTGCATTCCTCCTTTCACCATTCCTAGATGATTCTCCTTTCTCAGCAGATGTCTTTGGTTCAGTGTGACCTAATCCAGAAGAATCCTTTGACCTTCTTGATGCTTCCATTAGATTCTCAAAATGAGTCAAAGCTTCATTAGGTTTGTTCAACCTTTTATTAAGTTCCTTCTCAGATCTCAGATCATCTTTCAATTGATTGTTCTCAGATCTCAACTTTATCATTTCCATGTCTTTCCTACTAATCTCCTGATTTGCAAGTAACAATTGATTTTCCATGTCAACCTGATTGACTATCATCATTTGCACATCTGTGTCCTTTCATCAAGTCTGATAGTTATCACTCTTTTTTCTTCTTTTGTCATAGCTTTGTCATCTTCAACTTTCTTCTTATATTCCACTACTTCACATAGTCTCACTGTCTGCATTTCTTGTTCTCTTTTCAAGTTTCTAACTTCTTCACATAGTGCATTTTTCTTTTCCAGTAGATCTGCAATTGTTGCATCGCTCTCAGTAGAATCTCCATTCTAAAATAGATTTGCAGTGTCATCTTCCTGATAATGAGTATCATTCATTTTTTTGGCCAAATATTTCCTATCTATCAATGATTTCTTCAATTCCTATCTTTCTATCTCAAGCTGATGTAATGCTAGCTGAAACTTGATCTTCTGATTCTCAATGACTTTACCCAACTTGTAAACCTCCATCTCAAGATCTATGCTCACAAGCTGATTAAAAGCTTTTGTAGGTGAACTTTGCTCTGATACCAATTGTTGGAAGTACAAGAATGGGAAAGAAAGATACTGAGAGGGGGGTGAATCAGATCTTAAAAATTAACCACTTAAAACAAATTGATTCACATTCATACATATATGAATTTAACCTAACATCAGATAGCATCAATAACATCAAAAATGTAACCCATAACACAAAACTTGGTAACCCAAAAACCCAAATAGGTAAAACTAGGGTGGGGATGAAACCCACAAAATTTTCACTACTGCAGCAATAAAGTGTACATGTTAGGGCTACAAGAGGTTGATTGCAACATGCAATCTACCTGGTTAAATGTTTGTTCTATTAAAAACTAAAGATCATTACAATCTACCTTGTTAAAGGATTTCAACTTAAAGTAAAGTAAGAACTCAGCTAAGAGATTTGAAACGGTCTGCTAAAACCACTCTATTAAGAGATTTAACTTGATACACCTGTTAGAATGTTCCAAGTAGTGATCCTTCATTATGCACTCAGATGTTGATGATAGATCTGGTCTTTCCAATACCTTCTATGATCTCTCAATCTGATATTTCTTTACTCTGCTTATCACTGCTCTATCATTCTTCTTGATCTAGGCTTCTTCTCAAAATGAGTTACTATTCATCTCTCATGAACACACAACCCTTCTCTGTATGTATCTTGCTCTCACACACTCTCTTTCTTTTAGGGTTAGAAGCCATCTTATTATATATTTTTGAATCTGGGAGTGAGATCTAGATCAACGATCAAGATCTATTGTTTATGCCTCCAATGCATACTGATTTCCTGATTGGCTCCATGCCATGCATAATATAAAACAATTAAATGCAAAATTAACTCAGTAGACAAATATTAAATGTGTACAAATGTCGGCCCAAATCTCATACAAGTTGGCCTAAACCATTTACATCAAAGTTTGAATTAATCCTTACATGTATGCAAAAATTGTTGTGCTCGGCACTAAACATCTCTGATGATCGACACTTAATATTATACTTGGCTTGGCATGATGTAACTCGGAAACCTCAAACTTGCTTGGCAATGTTGCTCAGCCTTGAATGTTTAGCTCAGCCACAGTGATTAACCAACTAAAATTGCCTAAGTAAATGACTAAGTGTGGGTCACTAATCATCAACAAAACTTAGAGATCAACACTTGTGTGGGGTCATTTGGGGATTTTTAGATTAATAGCCCTGGAACTATGAAAATAGACCTACTAAGAATTAGGCAATTAGGCCTCCTAGTGAAATATTGACCAATTAGATTGGTAAAGAGTTTTGAAGTATTGGGAAGAGTTCAGAATGACCTAAGATGGGTTAATAAGATTGATAGGAGTCTTTTTGGATGTGTGGGAAGATCCTAAGTAGAGGTTTGGAATTCTAGGAGGAGTTCTAGTGAAGAAACTAGGCATTTGGTGAACTACTTGGACTAGTTAAGCTTGGAAACTTGGAAATATTCTAAAAGACCAACTATACCTTGGAGGAGAAGTTGGTAGTGAGGGTCTTGGAGATCCTAATTGAATGAAGATTCAAAAAGGAACAACCATTGGATGGTTAGAATAGACAAAGAAGTAGCTTGGAGTGAGGAAAAGCTCTAGAGTATCAAACCCTCTGCATCAGAGTGGTATCAGAGCCATATTTTCTTGAAGCTTGTGTATGTCTGAAGTGGAAGAGAGTGAAGAGGTTGAAAGCATGCCTCCTAAGGCAATGAGTAGGGATGCTATAGTGGAATTGGTTCAAGGCATCTTGGAGAATGCTAGTGTGTCCGAGACAAAGGTCAAAAAGAAGATCACTTAATGGGGAGATGAGAGTGATGGAGATGATGAAAGTCAGACAGAAGAGTCATCAAACAAAGGAAAGGAACTTGAGATAGATAAAGAACAAAGGGTATTATTGGATTCCTTTAAGTCCCTTAACAAGGATAGCATGGAACACATGCCATATTACTATGGTAGCCTGAATGGAGAAGAGTTGTTGGATTGGCTTGAAGCCATTGAAAACCAATTTGATTACAAAGAAATCTCAGAGGAGAAGAGGGTCAACTATGCTGAGGCTAAACTGAAGGGATCTGCATTGGTGTTGTGGAACATGATGCAAGATGATAGGGAAACCAATGGAAATAAAAAGATTGTTTCTTGGGAGAGGACGAAAATCAGATTGAGGGCACAATTCTTGCCTACTGATTATGAAATCCAAATGTACCAAAATTTAAAAAACTTAAGACAGAAGGAGATGATAGTGAGTGCCTACACCGAGGAGTTTCACAAGTTGATCCTAAGGGCTAGAAGAAAAGAAGAGGAAATGGAGAAGGTGGAAAGGTATCTCAATCGGTTGAGACAAGGGATACAAGATGAGATTAGCATGATGGCTCTTGATAGTATGCACAAATGTTTCCAATTGGCCTTAACAAAAGAGGATAAGGCTAGAAGGAGGAATGAATTCCATCAAAGAGGAAGAGGTGGTAATAATAATAGAGGTTTTCAGAGAGGAAGGAGTAACTTTTGTAGGGGACAAAGTCCTAATAGACAAGAAGATAATCAATCTATGGATAATAGTGGTGTTGACGGGGTTTTGCTGACCGGGTCCACCAACAGTCATAAGTTGTCACCGGGTTCTGGGGAAATTGGCCAACTCCACCTGCAAAGGTTGTCCGGGGGAAATAAACCCTCCGGGCCTTCAAGCACCTGGGTGTCGGGTCACGACGGTGCGGGGCTCGGTTGGGAGAGGTGACTATTTTCAAGGGGGATAGCTGGTTTCTTCAACTCATCTTCTCCAGAGATTCGATCAAAGTAAAGTTTTCCTGAGCGTTCTATACTTAGAAAATAAAATGAAAAAGATCCTGCAGGGTTAGAATTATTTCATCTAACTATAGTCATGTCGAAATTTCTGGAACATCAATAATACTCTGGTAAACTACACTAAATACCAAAGAAACACATAACCATCAGCTAGCATTTTATCAGTAGCGGGAATAAAGAGGTCATTAATCTAATTTAACATACCAGGGTAAAAGACATAAAGAACATTTAAAACATGAAATACCATTAACTCAGAAGCAGGAATGCCAACACCTTCATGGTCAAGAATTCTTCCTTCTTCATTAATATTCAGTCCAGCAAGCACTGGTGCGTGATACAATGGTGGCTCCAGGGGAGCATCTAACTATCAAGAACAGAACAATGGAGCATTGAGCTCTGCAACTTAAAAAGAGAAATTTCTTTGCTATTGCTATGGACAACAAAATCATCAATTTTGCTGACCCTTGGAAATGGGTCGATTTGCCTATTTATACAACTTTCTTCTAACCCTAACCCTATTTACATTATGTTTCAATAAAATACAATATCCAGGGGCCGGTACTACCTGTGCCACCCTACAAAAGACCTGGAGACGGAATAGGTCTGTCATGTCAGAAGAATAAAATAATAATATACATCAGAAGAGTCGGTCTCGAGAAGAGAACCGGAAAGGAGAAAGAAGGAAATAGGTCCCTCGGGGACCGAGGCTACATGCCTCAAAAATGGGAAATGCGGCACACTGTCTCCAATGTGCCAGGTGTACCCCCGAATGGCATCTCGAGAAGACCACCCTGTCAGAAAACCAACCGCCAAGTCGACGTCTCTTTGATGTGGCCAACCATCCTCTGACAATTTTATTAACTGCCTCTAAAAGTGACCAGTCGGCCTCGGAGACTGGGACATGAATCACTTTGAAGAATACAAAATTTTTGGATCCAGGACTCTGGGATCCGGGAACTTGCGCCTCAAAAGAATAAAGAATACTCAGAATAAAGAATGCTCAACACTTGAGTTCTCCCCGGCCCCCGGAGAAAGCTCAAGGTTGCTTATTATTGTTGAAGGCCTGGAGGAGGCAAGAAATGCCATCTTCATCTATCTCTCTTAGGCTGGCCCTTCTATGCCTGGCCACTTCAATTTGTTCCCCCAGGTCTAGAACATTTTCTTTGAATTCATCCGCCATCCTCGCGGTGTCATGACCCTTAAGTATCATCTTGGTTAGTTTCGCCATCTGGGCCCCATCTATTCCCTCCGGAGACTGATACCGGGATTTTATTATTTCATCAAAACTCCCCAAAATTGAATCTTCGGGGGTATATGTATCTGGGCTAAAGGGATCAACCCCGGAAGCCTTTATCACAAAAGACTTGTATCAATTAGAAGAATATTTCACAGCATTTACCTTTTCCTGTAATGACTCTTCCAGTTGCTTGGTTACCTCCAATGTGAGGTCAAGTCTGGAGTGATGAGTTCTTACAAAATCAAATGATTCCTCACCCAGAATTCCAAATTTGGAAATTATATCTTCTCCCAAGGTGAGGAGCTCTTCGAGCTCCACCTTCCATGCTTGGTAATTTTTGGCGTCACTCTCCCACTGCTTAATAAGCACTTCTGCCTGGTGAATAACCTGTCTGGCCGTATATAAGTCTGGGAGAATGGACACCAGGAAACACCGTTTGTTTCCTATCTGGAGGGCGACCCATTCGTCTACTGCTTGGGCCTTCTTTTTCATTACTCGCAGGGAGTCTATGTCACTCTGCGGTAATTCCTCTGAGGTGGAGGCCTCTAGAGGGGCGGAATTGATGGGTCTGGCCAGCTCAGTAAGTAACCCCACAAGTTTTGCATTCTTTTCTTTTTCAGTCGTGAACCTCTGGGCCTCCTGTTCGTATCGGGCTTCTACTGCCCTCGCTACCTCCTTAAGCAAGTCTACCTTGCCTTGCTTTCCTCTTTTGCCTAGGGACACCTCTACAACGTTGTAATCTGTGGGATCAGTGGTTGCTTCATTGGCATCCGGGGGAGGTGTTGCCACAATGGAAACTGTTTCTCCACCCGGCCCAGTTCGCAAAGTATGAACTGTCTGGGCTTTCTTTTCTTTTGGCGGGGCCTGAACTTGGGCCATCATTTTGGCCAGGGAGAGAGGAATTACCAGAGCAGACTGGGCTTTTCTCTTTTTGCTTTCTACCAGCCACTGAGGTGGGAGAGGGGGCCTACCTACCAGAATTTGTTCTCCTGATTCTTTCCCAGCCTCCGGTGGCTGTTTCTCCTTTTCAACGTTGATCTCATCCGTCTCTCTCCCTGCCTCAACTTCTTCTGCAGCAATGTCCTTTTCAACCTCTATCTCCTCAGCCTGGTCCTGTATGTTGATCGCTGGGTCTGGACCTTGGTAGGCTTCTTCAGGGATTTCTTCTTCAAGCTGCTCTTCTTCTTCTTATTTTTCTTCTGCCAGGGCTTCTTCCTCTATTGGCAGTAGGGGAGGTATCGGGCCAAGATTTAGAGTTTGGGCCGCTATGATTACCTGCCTGAAGATTGCTCCCGGGAGTGGCCCTTGGAACGTGGCGGTTAGGTTTACGGTTATTATCGGAGGTCCGGTTCCCCCAGCGGATTCCATTTGTTCACTTGGCTTTAGTTGGTCCACTCCCGGACCTTGCATTGCTTGAGCCTTGGAGATAATCTCCAGCTCTAGCTCCTTTTCCTCTGCTTCATGCTCTTGTTCTTGTGCAGGTTCCTGTTCCAGGTCTTCTGGGTCTGCAGCCTCTTGTTCTTTCTTCGGGACTTCTGTCCCTGCTTGTGTATTGTCCCCTTGCAAATTTCTGAACTCATCGGTTGCAAATACATCATCAAATTCCTCTTGCAGAGGGGGACTAGCTGGGACCTCTGCAGGCTCTGCTTCTTTCTCCGGTTCTGGGGAACTGTAAGAAAGGATCTCTATTTCCCGGGGGAGGGATATCCTGGGCGCTGGTACCAGTTCTGCCTTACCTGTTTGATGTGTTTTCTCTTCCTCCGGGTGACCAAAGGTGGCCCTGCATCGGCTATTGCCGCCGATTCCATGGGATCCACCCTCGTTGCCTTGACCATTAGGGCTGCCAGTGATGGGGAGAAAGGGGGACGAATTGGTCTGGCCATGAGTGGGGGAGTGGCCAGCCTTGTTATTAACTGCTCCCTCATCTGCTGGGAGGCTGCCATAGACTACTTGATCTATTCTTGTATCGGGACTTCCTATGCAGAGGGAGTTGTAGCTATTCCCTTTCCTTTGTTTGCGCCTTGTGAAGAAGTCCCGACCCCCGGGGTCAATCTAGGCACCGGCTATGGTGCTAAATTTGGCGCCGATCGAGGAGCTTGGCGCATACTCCCAGGGCACACCCTCTTGAAATAGGCATGACTTCGCTCGACCACCTCCCGAGTGAAGTCATCAATCGTGGGCCCCTCTTGGGCGGCCCAATCCATTGCTGGCAGTTCCATCTTATCGATCCCCTTTTCTTTGTACTGGGGATCTATGGTGGGGGCATCGTCAGAGAAGCACAGAGGGAATCTCTGGAGCTTCAGTTCCTGCATCATCCTGGCTATCATTCTGTCATAGTGCCTGCTCCGCACATCCAGGTCATCCTGTCGATCAACCCAAAAGTCTTCCATGTGTATATAATGGGGCTCTGAAGCCCGGGGCATTGCTGTTGCAATTCTGCCATGCGGATCAAAATTTCTCCACGCCAGATAAAATTCTTGTAGGTTGTAACTCTTTAGCTCATTGTCTGCCTCCTTTGCAGCGGCTAGACTGCAAGTGTAGTTCCCACAGGTGATTGAGAATGGGACGTTGGGGACCTTCTTAAGTGCAAAGAAGGCATGCAACTCCATTATTTTCCAGTAGTATTCCAGCAGCACAATCTTGTCCCCACAATGCTTGGGCAACAAGTAGGGTTTCCCGGAGAAGCCAATGACCCTAATGTATGTATGCTTCTAGAATTGGATATAGTATTTCCCATAACTACTAACTAACTTCATTGCCTCAGTAGATAGGCAGTATCCAGCGTCCTAGGTGGGTGTGAGCAGGTGATAGTAAACAAATGAATCATTTACTCGGCAGAAAATGGGGAAGCTGGCCTCCCATTGAATCTGTGGAAAATGGTCCCACGGTGCTTTTTGTCCCGGGCCAATCCTGAGAATGCCATCTGTAAGTAGGCCATTGGAGTGGGGTCTCTGATGGGCCAGGGCCCAGAAAACATAAGAAGACATATAGAACTTCTTCTTCCTGTCCGCCTAGAGGAACTGGTAGTCGACGTGATTGGAGATTATTGTCGCCCAGTCAAAGAATTCTCCCTTGGTGGAGATGCCAAGGAGGAAATAGTACATCCATTTGGAAAACTCCTGGGCGGAGGGTTTCCCAAATACCCGGGCTATTGCTATTATCCCCATCTGGATGCTCTCTTTGAATTCAGAGCGGGGGATTTCTATCTTCATTCTCTTTGGGTCCCTCTTCGGGGCCTTGAGCCAATGGGTATTCATGTACACCCGGGCAGCATCCTCCAGTTGTGTAAACTATTTCAAGGCGTCAGTTCTTGTGACCACCGTGGCTCTATCAAATTGCGGGATACCCAGGCCTGCCTGGAATGTGACTGGGTCGAGGGACACCAGTGGAGTGGGGTATCCCGTGGGTTCTGCAGCTGCAAGCATAATGGCCCAGATAGAAGAGTTATAGTTGGCCACCAGTGTTAAGATAAGCTCTGGAGATTACACGGAGCATGGGAAGCAAGCTTCCCAGAGGATTCTGGATCCTCCGACGTTAATTGCGAGTTGATCTCCAGCCTATCACTGGATGTGCATTATCTTTACCAGGGCCTGCATATTTGCCCAGGTTCCGACATTAGTGTCGGTCATCAGTTTTACTTTGAACTCAATCTTTGAGCCCATGATGCCATTATCCTGTACATATTTCATGGTGAGGGGAAGTTTTTCCAGGGCTTTCTCCATCTTTGACTTTGCTGCTGCCCTGGTTTCTGTGGTGGTTGGTAACTCCAGGCTTCTGGGAGGAGATGATGTGGACGCTTCAGACATGTTTGGAAGATGAAGTCCGGGAACCTGCGAGACAAAGTGACCGTCAGAACATGTTTATCAAAATAAAATAGTTACTCCGGGATCCAGAGATCTTACCACCATGGTGTTTTCTTTTCCTGAAAAGTTAGTTACGCGCAAAGATACCTGAAAAGAAAAACACATCTTAAACTTAACTTTTTTAAACATCCAGGTCTGGGGAATTTTATCATACTTAGCAAAGACACGGGGTGGATGGTGGTAGGAGACCCAAAACCCGGAGAAATGACTGTTAGCAAAAATATGTGAAAAGCCAAGTCATCAGGCCCACGTCGGTGCCACGTGCGTAGGTATTAGATGGAAGTTATGGTGATGACGGTGGAGCCAACTGTCTGAATGTGCGATAAGGGAAAGCCACTTGGCTGGAATTGATTGCACGCATGGGACGTAAATGAGGTTCTGACAGACTTCATGGAGGAGAGAGAAAACTACCTGTTTGAAACCAGCTGAGAGCCGAGTTTCAAACAGGTGGTTTTCTACCTCGAAGCGAGCTCAGAGGTAGAAAACCAGACAGAGAGGGGACTCGACCAGCCTGAAAGCCACACGGAAGGATATACATAGAGCTGAGGGATATACATAAGGACTATATTACAACTACAAACATATATACATGAATATACAATGTGAGACGAAGCCCGCGGGAAAACCAGACACGACAAAAATAGATATGTATAATATATACACTATTTACAAACAGACCACTATTTACATTATTCACAGACAAACAACCTTTGCGCAGAGGGCGGACAACCCTCTGGCAGAGTCGACCCAGCAACGGGTGAAAAAAACCAGGAACAGAATGAACCAGACAAGACAGAAACAAAACGAAGCCAGACGAATGAAAACTGAACAAAACCAAAGAAAAGCCAAAGAGCTGGAAAAAAGGATCACCAACCTAAGAACGCAGAAGGCAGAGGAAAAACCAAGGTTACCACGGGAGACCTGCAATGGCTCAGGTTGCCAATCGGTCATAATCACACCATGAAGCACTTGCACCTGCCTGAGAATGGCTGAAAATTGTTAATGTTGATTACCATAAACCTCCTACAAATGCTCTATTAATCGCCTTAAAATTGCTCTTTAATTTGCTCTAAGTGCTTGAGAGTTTTAATCGTGGTAAATGTGAAAGTGACAGATAATTTCTATTTATACCCGTGGTAAAAAGGTAATCCTCCTCCTTCCGGCGATCTCTGGATAAGAAAAACCTCTGGACTCCAGGCCCGGGGATCCCTTGAGATAATATCCCTAAGAACATCACGACGAAGAATCCCGGAGTCCGAAATCCGGTTCCCAAAAAAAGGCAACCTCCGGGACCGGAGTCCTAGAGACAAAAAGCAAACAAACAAGACACAACGCCGGGGAAGAAAACCCCGGAGAAAGAAAAACATGAAGGGAAAGAAAGACAAAGGCAAGACTGCAAGCAAAAGCCAACAAAAGAAAAAAAAAGGGGGACCCAACATTTTGCACACAAAATGTAGGGACGGGGATGCAGGGCATAAAAAATGGTGACTATCTGGGATAAATGCCTTAGCGCATTTGAGAACTAAAGAATCTCTGGTTAGCAAAACTGAAACAAACTGCCTCCTAAAGCGTCTAACAGGGAAAGAGCAACACATCCGAGAGACTCCAACCACACAGGAGTCAGTTCGTAGTCTTTCATTAGTGGTGTCATGTGTGCTTGGGAAGGAAATCAAGCCAATGACCTTTGGGAGGAATAGAGAAGGGGTACTAATCACATCAAACCAGTCATCAATTTACCTGTTTCCCCTAGAGACCAGAGTTTTATCCCGCTTTTCCTCTTGTTATTTTATTTATTTCTGGGTGGGGAAGGTGCTACTTCTTTCACCATCAAGCTTAAGCTTAGCTAATTTTAATGGCGATACATCTTTCACCTATCCACCGGCGTTTAGATATTCAAAGAGGGGATAAAGCTACAGACCCGGGAAGAATTCTTTAAAGTTTCAGACCTGGGTCAATCAAAGAGTACAGCCGATCTACCCTCAATATGTCTGATTACTTGTTCCTTGTATTATTCGTGTTCACTGATTGCCAGGCTCCCGAAGACAACACCCAATGGAGATTGCTCAAAATGTGCCATAACCCGTGAAACAAACCCCAGAGACCAGGCCGGCTCCACCGTGATAAAGATAGATTCTAAAGTTCACCATGCTGTAGACATTGTACCGGAGGCCAACGTTATGCGAAGCATTCCAATTCTTGTAAGATGGAACAAAACACCAGGACCAAAAGAAAACCAAATATGAAAACCAAGATGGGAAAAGAGGGCTGTCCCGGAGGACAGTCGACAAGGCTATTTACAAGGCAGGGTACCTCGCAATGAGACACCCGAAAGAGATATTTACAAGCGGAAAGCTTTACATATAATACAACTTAGGATGAACTCACCTCATTTGAAATAGTGTTTGAGAAACTATCCATTAACAGGTAATGCGATAGGTTCCCCAGTCAAGGTGTTAAGGCAGTAGGTGTTAGCCCCACAGATTTCTGAGATCAAGTATGGTCCAAGCCAGAGCCGCTGGAACTTGGTATGTTTTCCCTTCTTCTCCTGGACCTTGTCCCACAACAGGACCAGATCCGAGATCTGAAAAGCCTTATATTGGGCTCTTTTATAAAACTATCTTTTTACCACCGCTTGATGATGCGCAAAATGTTGAAGGGCTATGTCTCGTTGTTCTTCCATTCGCACCAGATTCAAGAGCCGAACCTCCACGATGTTGTCTCTGTTGTTGAATTCCTGCATAAACTGTAATACTGGGATCTATAAATTGACTAGGAATACAGGGTTCTGGCCATAAACCAGGTGGAATGGTGATGTTCCCAAGGCGGGCTTAATACAAATGCGATCTTCCCAGAGGGAGAATTTCAATTTTTGGTGCCAATCCCAGGGATTCTGCTCTAGTAGGTGTTTAATCACTTCAAGTAGATTTTTGTTTGTTGATTCAGCAACGCCGTTTCCCTGGAGATAATAGTTGCTAGAGAACTTCAGTGTGATCTTCCGATTGTAGGTCCATTCGAGTAGCTGCGCTGAAGAAAATGCCAGACCATTGTCACATACCAAAGCAAAGGGCATTCCAAACCTTGTGACGATGTTTTCTTCCAAGAACTTGATAACTACATCTGCCATATTATTTTTTCAAGGTATAGCTTCAAACCACCGAGTGCAGTAATCAGTAGCAGTAAGGATGTATCGGTGGTTGGCAGACGAGTTGGGGTTGATCTCTCCGATGAAGTCAAATGCCCACTGGGCGAAAGGCCTAGCCTCGTAGACTGGTTGCAGAGGCATCGCTGGGTTATGCTCATGGTGCGCTGCGGTTTGACAAGTATGGCATTTTCTCACATGAGCGTAAACATCCTTGAATATACAGGGCCAATAGTATCCAGCCCAAAGGATCTGATGGGCAGTGGCGTCGGCTGAGCCATGCCCGGTCCCAAACTGTCTATGGAATTCATCGATTATTCTTACAGCTTGGTCTCTATCGATGCATCAGAGGTACACTCCCTCGTAGTTTCTACAGTAAAGCGCAGAATTTTTGATCATAAAATATGCGCTTTTCATCTGTAGAGCGCGGCGTTTGTGGGGAGGCAACCCCTCCGGGCATTTGTTGTTTAGCAACAAGTATACCAAATCGGTATACCATGGGTCTTGGGTGATGGACTCCACTGTGTAAGTTTGGCATTCTATGTGGGGAGTCTCTTCTGCCATCGCCCGACTTAGTCCTTGGCCTCGGACTATTTTCATGGGTTGCATTTCTAAGTCATATTCCTGGACGATGGCCATCCATTTCCCCCGTCTCTCACCCAATTCACTCTGCATCAGCAGAGATTTGACGGCCTGGTCTGGGATGATAACATGTACTTTTCTCTGGAGAATGTAATGCCAGAATTTCTTCACGGTGCGAACCAGAGTGAAGGCCTATTTTTCTAGTGATGAATACCAGACTTTGGCATTTTTGAAGGGGAAACTCATGAAAGCTATTGGTCATTCCTCCCCTTCAGCCTTTTGGGTCAACACCACCGCGGCAGAATGCGGCGAAGCAAATGAGTAAATGTAAAACGAAAGGGAGTAGTCCGGACTAGCCAGGATAGGGGCCTCCGTGATTGTCTAATTGATCTGGGCGAATGCCCATTTTGCTTCAAGACTCCACTCAATCTTGGTATCTTTCTTTATCATCTCATTGAGTGGTTTAACTATTTCTGCGAATCCCGTGATGAACCATCGCACAAATTTGATCTTCCCAAAAAAGGATCGCATCTCTTTCTTACTGCCAGGCATCTGCAGATTCAGCAATGCTTTGACTCTATCAGGGTCTATAGATATACCCTTCTCAGAGACAATATGCCCCAGCAACTTTCCCTCGGTGACCCCGAATATGCACTTCGTGGGGTTGAGGGATATTCCATACTGGCGACATCTCTCGCATATCTGAGCAAGGTGGGCGGGGTGATCACACCTGTCCCAGGAAAAGATGGTCAAATCATCCATGTAAATGATTATGCACCGATTCACAAGGCCCTTGAACGCAATGTCCATGGCCTTTTGAAATGTGGCCCCTGTGTTGATTAGACCGAAGGGCATTCTTCTGTACGCAAACATTCCCCACTTAGTGGTAAACGCTATTTTCTCTCTGTCCTCATACTTGACCATGACTTGGTTGTATCCTAAATATCCATCCAAGAAGGACATCATCTGAGATCCATTCACTATCTGCAGCACCTCATCCAACGAAGGGAGAGGGTGATTATCCTTTTTAGATGCCTTGTTCAAATTTTGGAAATCCACGCAAAGGCAGATCTCGCCGTTCTTCTTCCTGACAGGGACCAAGTTGGCCACCCATGTAGTGTGCCAGATTGGGAAGATTATCTGGGCTGACAACAATTTTTCTACCTCCTGATGGATCAGAGGCTCTATTAGGGGGTTGACTGGTCTTTGCTTTTGCTGAAAGGGCTTAGCGTCTAGTTTCAGGGGAATAGTATGGGTCATGATGGATGTATCATATGTTTTCAAGTCTTCATAGCCCCAAGCGATCACATCAATGTATTCTCGAAGAACCACGAGAATCTTCTCCTTTTCCTCAGGGGAGCAGGAGGTACCAATGTGAACGATCTTTTCTTCACCGGGCTGGCCAATGTTAACCTTTTCAAACTTTCCTCCCTCGGAGGAGGATGACACCTTCTCACAGGCCCGAGGGTCCGAGTCGAATATTCATTCCAATGCAACCATCCCCTTTGGGATGGTGTTAGTGGGCAGGTCCATGATCCCATCATCTTCATCACCCTACCCAGTATCGTCATGGTCTCGTTCCTCCACTATCTGATCCTCAAAGACACCAACATTTGCCATGAAGGCTAGGATGTGTTGATCGTCTTCAAAAACCTAAAAGTGGGTAACATTATCTAGGATGGAGGGGGTGGGGACCATTTCGACTGAAAATCTCTGGAGTCGTGAGCCGGCCATCGGCTCAAGTGTGCTGGCAAAAATAGCAAGGGCATCCGAGACATAGTTTCGTTGTCAGGGAATAAGGTCGATGCCGAAGGCATCAAAATCTTCAATAAGGCTCCAAGCCCGGTTGCGGTATGCGGCCAGCCTTTTGTCATGACATGTATATTAACTCCAGACTTGTTTAACAATCAACTCTGAATCACCCAGGGCCTAGAGGCGGGTGATACATTTCTTTAATGAAAATAAGAGTCCAAGGACCAAAGCCTCGTACTCTGTGACATTGTTTGTACAATTAAACTGCAGTCTGTAGGACGCAAGGAAGGATTTCTCTTGTGGGTTGATTAATTCTACTCCAGCCCCACAGCCTTGTTTGGATCGGGACCCATCAAACTTGAGGGTCCATAAGTCATTGTTTGTAATCTGGGGCTGGGGAGGGGGAGTTTTCTCTGTATTATTGCTGGGGGACTTGGGGTCCCCTTTCCAGACTACCGAAGTGAAATTAGAATTTTCCTTCGGAGTTTTTTGAATTTGGGATTCCCGGGGAGATGGCACCAAAGGAGCATCTTCTATAGGGGCACTGGGTCCCGGGGAATCAGTCACAGGCTGCTTGTTCTAGAGGGCATCAAGGTTCTGGTTAGCGATCGAAAGACATGGTCCACACTCGAGTTCTGAATGTTTTTGGTAATGTACTCGGCACCAAGTGCCGGACAGGAGTGTGGCAAGGGTTGCGGTGGGACCTTGAGAGTTGACTCCAACTCCCATCTTTTCTTCAAGGTCCTGGGCTCTCTGGAGTACGGCGTGATCTTCTCTGGGGACAAAATCAAATGTTAAAATTTCAAAAGGTTTGTACACCCCCAGAGAAGTCTCAGAGAAAAATACCTCATTGACCCTTCCAACCTCGGTGAGGGCCTGTTTCATCCGGGGTTCGCTTTCAACCTGGATCTTATTTGATTCTCCTTCCCATGGAAGCCATAGGTAGGTGAAGTCGGTTGAAAAGTATCCATTCAAGGACTTAGACCAATACTGACTTAGTAACATCCCGTAAGTCTCTAGGATGTCCACCTGGATATTAATGATGCTGGCTATCCTGGGGTCCTGGATAAGATGTATCACGATGTTCTTCAATTCCCCCACCATTTTTATAGTTGTCTTATCCAGCTCGATTACTGCACCATTAGATAGGGTGGGGTGGAATCCGAGCTTCTGACAGATAGACAAAGGCATGATATTACCTGAAGCTCTAGAATCTACTAGGCAATTGTGTATGTTCTTACCATGTATATTTAGGCCTAGTAAGAAGGGAGGATCCTCATTGTTTTCGCGAAAGATAGCCACATTAGCATCTTCGAATGAGACAGTCTTGGGTGGGCGACTGATGGATTCTGAGTTTCCCAAGAGTTTTAGAAGAGACTTCTTCTGCTCGGGACAGTTCAACAAAACCTCCATCAAGGTCATGGAGGTAGTGGTCTATTCTAACGCCTTCATGATGCCAAATCTTCCTCCCGGGAACTGGAAATTTTCCTCCATGAGATCCTTTGCTTGGTTAGAGCTAGGACCTCTTGGAGGTGCGGGTCTGTCATTCATGTTGTTTTGAGGGGGAGTATCTTTGATAGGAGGTGTGTAAGTTGGTCCTTTACCAGCCTGACTTTGAGTGTTGTATGGAGTCTGCGGGTTAGTAAAGGCGTTGGCCTCGAAAGGTGGAATGGATTCGTCAAAGAATCCCTGCAGTTTGGATTCTTCTTCATCTTCGTCGAAAGTCCCGAAGAAGATGGTGTCACAGGTGAAAGCACTGTGGGTTGTTTCCTGGACAGGAGGCTCTGGAGGGGTAGTATCGTGTGACTACTGCCTGTCCAGCTAGGAGATCATGATGACTTTCTCCAAAGTGGCACAATTCACCTCATTGTGCGAACCAGTATCGTGTAGTCTACACCAGTTAGTCATGGGCTGGAAGTCTACGACTGGCGTGAAATGTGATGGTCTAACACCGTTTTGGTTGGTGTTTTGGTTCGGAGGCGGCCTCTGGTATTCGTGTTATTGTTCCACTATTGTTGATTGGGCCTAGGCCCATTGTTGAAGTTCCTTCCTCCGACATTGTTGTTTTGTTGGCCGGAGAAAATGTTTCCCCTCTGGGAATTTGAATTCTGTTGCGCGTAGGACCCCGCCTTCAGTTGGCCCATGTCCATGGTCAAGGTGGACAACATTCGCCAGAGGGATTCAACCTCGGCGGTCAACTGAGTGTTAGCGTCATAATGTGACGGCTGTGGTTGTTGCTGGCTTCCCGGGAAGACAGTAGGATTAGCCAGAGTTGAGGGCGACAATCCTCTAGTTGCGGACGACTAGAAGAATGGAACTCTGGATGGTTGTGTCTGAGTCTGTTGTGTCTGCTGCGGCTAATTCCAAGGGAAGACTTCCAGACCTAGTGTCATTTGGGTCTGGGCTGGGTAAACGTACCGTGCCTGCTGGTCTATCAAGGGTGGCGGGGGATTCATTCCCATCGATGGGGCACCTATTGCCAGATTGGGGTTGTATCCCCCAGCATGTCAGGGATCATGTTAAAGGGTGTGTTTTGTCCAATCCCGCCTGGGGATTTGTTGAGACCACGGGATAGCTCTAGGGCTAGGTTGTAGACTTTTGCCAAGGTATCCCGTTCGCCCAGGGTGGTTGTTCTCCAAAGGAGGGTGGCAACGAAAGGGTCCATCGCATTAAGATAAGTCTGTATGGTTACGTCTGGAGATGGGATAAAAGGGCCCGTACACCGTTTTAGGGCACGCTGGAACCTATGGTTAAATGTTGTAAGAGGTTCATTGGGTTCCTTTCTAATGGAGATGAAATTACTATGGGACCAGGCTGGGTCCACATGCATGCGAAAGGCAGCCAGGAAGGCATCCTCCATATCCTGCCAAGTGTTGATGGAGTTGGCAGGCAGGTTAAGGTACCAGTTCAACTCGCTTTGTCCTAGGGACAAGGGGAACATACGGGTCACAACATCTTCATGTTGGATCCGGTGTCGATTCATGGCATCTTTGTATGCCTGTAAGTGTTCTTCTGTGGTTTGTGAGCCTAAGTGCTTGTATCGTGGGTATATCTTCTCCGGGTGAGAGGGTAAATCATTGGTTGCGCCCGAAAAAGTGCCCATTGGGGACCTGGTGTTTCCAAAATATACAGCCATTGGGGGAACTATATGTTGGGTGGTGGTTTGGGTACTGGTTCCCGAGACTGTCTGGGGAGCTTGGGTATTCAGAGGTATGGTAGATCCCCAGATAATAGTGGCTGGTGTGACTTTCGAGGTCCGTTTCTTTCGAGCAGGGGGCTCAAACTCGACAAACTTTCTAGGATTCAGGGCGGACCTAAGGACTCTTTCAAATTTTTCTGGGGAGAAAGATCCAATCCCACTGAAGGCTAGTCTCCAAAAACTACAACTCGGGGAACCCTCAGAAGGTGTAAAATTAGAATCTTGGGAGGGGGATGAGTTCATGCCCTCCTTCTAGCGCCAGTTTTTGTTGACGGGGTTTTGCTGACTGGGTCCACCAACAGTCATAAGTTGTCACCGGGTTCTGGGGAAATCGGCCAACTCCGCCTGCAAAGGTTGTTTGGGGGAAATAAACCCTTCGGGCCTTCAAGCACCTGGGTGTCGGGTCACGACGGTGTGGAGCTTAGTTGGGAGAGGTGACTATTTTCGAGGGGGATAGCTGGTTTTTTCAACTCATCTTCTTCGGAGATTCGATCAAAGTAAGGTTTTCCCGAGCATTCTATACTTAGCAAATAAAATGAAAAAGATCCTGCAGGGTTAGAAGTATTTCATTTAACTATAGTCATGTCAAAATGTCTGGAACATCAATAATACTCTGGTAAACTACACTAAATACCGAAGAAACACATAACCATCAGCTAGCATTTTATTAGTAGCGAGAATAAAAAGGTCGTTAATCTACTTTAACATATCAGGGTAAAAGACATAAAGAACATTTAAAACATGAAATACCATTAACTCAGAAGCAGGAATGCCAACAACTTTATTGTCAATAATTCTTCCTTCTTCATTAATATTCAGTCCAGCGAGCACTGGTGCGTGATACAATGGTGGCTCCAGGGGAGCATCTAACTATCAAGAACAGAACAATGGAGCATTGAGCTCTACAACTTAAAAAGAGAAATTTCTTTGCTATTGCTATGGACAATAAAATCATCAATTTTTCCGACCCTTAGAAATGGGTCGATTTGCCTATTTATACAACTTTCTTCTAACCCTAACCCTATTTACATTATGTTTTAATAAAATACAATATCCGGGGGTCGGTACTACCTGCGCCACCCTAGAAAAGACCTGGAGACAGAATAGGTCTGTCATGTCAGAAGAATAAACTAAGAATATACATCAGAAGAGTCGGTCTCGGGAAGAGAACCGGAAAGGAGAAAGAAGGAAATAGGTCCCTCGGGGACTGAGGCTACATGCCTCATAAATGGGAAATGAGGCACCCTGTCTCTAATGTGCCAGGTGTACCCCCAAACGGCGCCTCGAGAAGACCACCCTGTCAGAAAACCAACCACCAAGTTGACGTCTCTTTGATGTGGCCAACCATCCTCTGACAATTTTATTAACTGCCTCTGAAAGTGACCCGTCGGCCTTGAGGACCGGGACATGAATCACTTTGAAGAATACAAAATTTTTGGATCCAGGACTCCGGGATCTGGGAAATTGCGCCTCAAAAGAATAAAGAATACTCGGAATAAAGAATTCTCAACACTTGAGTTCTCCCCGGCCCCCGGAGAAAGCTCAAGGTTGCTTATTATCGTTGAAGGCCTGGAGGAGGTGAGAAATGCCATCTTCATCTATCTCTCTTAGGCTAGCCCTTCTATGCCTGGCCACTTCAATTTGTTCCCCCAGGTCCAGAACATTTTCTTTGAATTCATCCACCATCCTCACGGTGTCATGACCCTTAATTATCATCTTGGTTAGTTTCTCCATCTGGGCCCCATCTATTCCCTCTAGAGACGGATACCAGGATTTCATTATTTCATCAAAACTCCCCAAAACTGAATCTTCAGGGGTATATGTATCTGGGCTAAAGGGATCAGCCCCGAAAGCCTTTATCACAAAAGACTTGTATAAATTAGAAGAATATTTCACAGCATTTACATTTTCCTATAAGGACTCTACCAGTTGCTTGGTTACCTCCAATGTGAGGTCAAGTCTGGAGTGCTGAGTTCTTACAAAATCAAATGATTCGTCACCCAGAATTTTGGATTCAGAAATTATATCTTCTCCCAAGGTGAGGAGCTCTTTGAGCTCCACCTTCCATGCTTGGTAATTTTTGGCATCACTCTCCCACTGCTCAATAAGCGCTTCTGCCTGGTGAATAACCTGCCTGGCCGTGTATAAGTCTGGGAGAGTGGACACCAGGAAATGCTGGGTGTTTCCTATCTGGAGGGCGACCCATTCGTCTACTGCTTGGGCCTTCTTTTTCATTACTCATAGGGAGTCTATGTCACTCTGCGGTAATTCCTTTGAGGTGGAGGCCTCTAGAGGGGAAACATTGATGGGTCAGGCCAGCTCAGTAAGTAACCCCATAAGGTTTGCATTCTTTTCTTTTTTAGCCTTGAGCCTCTGGGCTTCCTTTTCGTATCGGGCTTCTACTACCCTCGCTGCCTCCTTAAGAAAGTCTACCTCGCCTTGCTTTCCTCTTTTTCCCAGGGACACCTCTGCAACGTTTTAATCTGTACGATCTATGGTTGCTTCATCGGCATCCGGGGGAGGTGTTTCCACAATGGCAACTGTTTCTTCACCCGGCCCAGTTCGCAGAGTATGAACTGTCCGGGCTTTCTTTACTTTTGACGGGGCCTGAACTTGGGCCATCAGTTTGGCCAGGGAGAGAGGAATTACCGGAGCAGACTGGGCTTTTCTCTTTTTGCTTTCTACCAGCCACTGAGGTGGGAGAGGGGGCCTACCTGCCAAAATTTGTTCTCTTGATTCTTTCCCAACCTTCGGTGGTTGTTGCTCCTTTTCAATGTGGATCTCATCCATCTCTCTCCCTGCCTCAACTTCTTCCGCAGTAATGTCCTTTTCAACCTCTATCTCCTCAGCCTGGTCCTGTATGTCGATCGCTGGGTCTGGACCTTGGTAGGCTTCTTCGGGGATTTCTTCTTCAAGTTGCTCTTCTTCTTCTTATTTTTCTTCTGCCAGGGCTTCTTCCTCTATGGGCAGTAGGGGAGGTATTGGGCCAAGATTTAGAGTTTGGGCCACTGTGATTACCTGCCCAAAGATTTCTCCCGGGAGTGGCCCTTGGAACGTGGCGGCTAGGTTTACGGTTATTCCTGGAGGTCCGATTCCCCCAGCGGATGCCATTTTTTCACTTGGATTTAGTTGGTCCACTCCTGGACCTTGCATTTCTTGAGCCTTGGAGATAATCTCTGGCTCTGGCTCCTTTTCCTCTGCTTCCTTCTCTTGTTCTTGTGCAGGTTCCTGTTCCAGGTCTTCTGGGTCTGGCGCCTCTTGTTCTTTCTCCGGGACTTCTGCCCTGCTTGTGTATTGTCCCCTTGCAAATTTCTGAACTCATCGGTTGCAAATACATCATCAAATTCCTCTTGCAGAGGGGGACTGGCTGGGACCTCTGCAGGCTCTGCTTCTTTCTCCAGTTCCGTGGAACTAGAAGAAAGTATCTCTATTTCCCGGGGGAGGGATGTCCTGGGCGCCAGTACCGGTTCTTCCTTGACCTATTTGATGTGCTTTCTCTTCCTCCAGGTGACCAAAGGTGGCCCCGCATCATCTATTGCCGCCACTTCCATGGGATCCACCCCCGTTGCCTTGACCATTAGGGTTTCCAGCGATGGGGAGGAAGGGGGACGAATTGGTCCGGCCATGAGTAGGGGAGTGGCCAGCCTTGTTATTAACTGCTCCCTCATCTGCTGGGAGGCTGCCACAGACTGCTTGATCTATTCTTGTATCGGGACATCCTACGTGGAGGGAGTTGTAGCTATTCCCTTTCCTTTTTCTGTGCCTTGTGAAGAAGTCCCGGCCCCCGGGGTCAATCTAGGCACCGGCTGTGGTGCAAATTTTGGCGCCGATCGGGGAGCTTGGCGCATACTCCTGAGGCACACCCTCTTAAAATAGGCATGACTTCGCTCGACCACCTCCCGAGTGAAGTCCTCAATCATGGGCCCCTCTTGGGCGGCCCAATCCATTGCTAGTAGTGCCATCTTATCGATCCCCTTTTCTTTGTACTGGGGATGTATGGTGGGGGCGTCATCAGAGAATCCCCGAGGGAATCTCTGGAGCTTCAGTTCCTGCATCATTCTGGCTATCATTCTATCATAGTGCCTGCTCTGCACATCCATGTCATCCTGCGATCAGCCCAAAAGTCTTCCATGTGTATATAATGGGGCTCTGAAGCCCGGCGCATTGTTGTTGCAATTATGCCATGCGGATCAAAATTTCTCCGCGCCAGATAAAATTCTTGTAGGTTGTAACTCTTCAGCTCATTGTCTGCCTCCTTCGCAGTGGCTAGACTGCAAGTGTAGTTCCCACAGGTGATTGGGAACGGGACGTTGGGGACCTTCTTAAGTGCAAAGAAGGCATGCAACTCTATTATTTGCCGGTAGTATTCCAACAGCACAATCTTGTCCCCACAATGCTTGGGCAACAAGTAGGGTTTCCCGGAGAAGCCGGCGACCCTAATGTATGTATGCTGCTAGAATTGGATATAGTAGTGCCCATAACTACTAACTAACTTCATCGCCTTAGTAGATAAGCGGTATCCAGCGTCCCGGGTGGGTGTGAGCAGGTGATAGTAAACGAACAAATCATTTACTTGGCAGAAACTAGGGAAGCTAGCCTCCCATTGAATCTGTGGGAAATAGTCCCACGATGCTTTTTGTCTCAGGCCAATCCTGAGAACGCCATCTGTAAGTAGGCCATTGGAGTGGGGCCTCTGCATGGACAAGGCCCAGAAAACATAAGAAGACATATAGAACTTCTTCTTCCTGTCCGCCTGGAGGAACTGCGAGTTGATGTGATTCAAGATTATTGTCACCCAGTCGAAGAATTCTCCCTTGGTGGAGATGCCGAGGAGGAAATAGTACATCCATTTGACAAACTCCTAGGCGGAGGGTTGCCCAAATACCCGGGCTAACGCTATTATCCCCATCTGGATGCTCTCTTTGAATTCAGAGCCGGGGATTTCTATCTTCATTCTCTTTGGGTCCCTCTTCGGGGCCTTGAGCCAATGGGTATTCATGTACACCCAGGCAGCATCCTCCAGTTGTGTAAACTATTTCAAGGCGTCAGTTCTTATGACCACCATGGCTCAATCAAATTGCGGGATACCCAGGCCTGCCTGGAATGTGACTGGGTCGAGGGACACCAGTGGAGTGGGGTATCCCGTGGGTTCTGCAGCTGCGAGCATAACGGCCCAGATAGAAGAGTTGTAGTTGGCCGCCAGTGTTAAGATAAGCTCCAGAGATTGCACGGAGCATGGGAAGCAAGCTGCTCGGAGGATTCCGGATCCTCCGACGTTAATTGCGAGTTGATCTCCAGCCTGTCACTAGATGTGCATTATCTTTACCAGGGCCTGCATTTCTGCCCAGGTTCCGACATTAGCGTCGGTCATCAGTTTTACCTTGGACTTAATCTTTTAGCCCACGATGCCATTAACCTATACATATTTCATGGTGAGGGGAAGTTTTTTCAGGGCTTTCTCCATCTTTGGCTTTGTTGTTGCTCTGGTTTCTGTGGTGGTTGGTAACTCCGAGCTTCCGGGAGGAGATGATGCGGATACTTCAGACATATTTGGAAGATGAAGTCCGGGAACCTATGAGACAAAGCGACCGTCAGAACATGTTTATCAAAATAAAATAGTTACTCCAGGATCCGGAGATCTTACCACCATGGTGTTTGCTTTTCCTGAAAAGTTAGTTACACGCAAAGATACCTGAAAAGCAAAACACATCTTAAACTTAACTTTTTAAAACATCTGGGTCTAGGGAATTTTATCATACTTAGCAAAGACACAGGATGGATGGTGGTAGGAGACCCAAAACTCAGAGAAATGACTGTTAGCAAAAATATGTGAAAAGCCAAGTCATCAGGCCCACGTGGGCGCCACGTGCGTAGATATTAGATGGAAGTTATGGCGATGACAGCGGAGCCAACTGTCTGAATGCGTGAAAAGGGAAAGCCACTTGGCTGGAATTGATTGTGTGCATGGGACATAAATGAGGTTCTGACAGACTTCATGGAGGAGAGAGAAAACTTCCTATTTGAAACCAGCCGAGAGCCGAGTTTCAAACAGGTGCTTTTCTGCCTTGAAGCGAGCTCGGAGGTGGAAAACCAGACAAAGAGGGGAGTTGACCAGCCTAAAAGCCACATGGAAGGATATACATAGAGCCAAGGGATATACATAGGGACTATATTACAACTATAAACATATATACATGAATATACAATGCGGGACGAAGCCCGCAGGAAAACCAGACATGGCAGAAACAGATATGTACAATATATACACTATTTACAAATAGACCACTATTTACACTATTTACATTATTCACAGACAAACAACCTTTGCATAGAGGGTGAACAACCCTCTGGCAGAGCTGACCCACCAACGGGCAAAAAAAACCAGGAACAGAATGAACCAGACGAGACATAAACAAAACGAAGCCAGACGAATGAAAACCAAACAAAACCAAAGAAAAGCCAAAGAGATGGAAAATAGGATCACCAACCTGAGAACGCAGAAGGCGGAGGAAAAACCAGGGTTACCACAGGAGACCTACAATGGCTCAGGTTTTGAATCGGTCAGAATCACACCATGAAGCACTTGCACCTGCTTGAGAATGGCTGAAAATCGTTAACGTTGATTACCATAAACCTCCTGCAAATGCTCTGTTAATCGCCTTGAAATCGCTCTTTAATTTTCTCTAAGTGCTTGAGAGTTTTAATCGCGGTAAATGTGAAAGTGACAGATAATTTCTATTTATACCCACAGTTAAAAGGTAATCCTCCTCCTTCCAACAATCTCTGGACAAGCAAAACCTCCAGACTCCAGGCCCGGGTATCCCTCGAGATAATATCCCTAAGAACATCACGATGAAGAATCCCAGAGTCCGGAATCCGATTCCCAACAAAAGGCAACCTCCGAGACTGGAGTCCCGAAGATAAAAAGCAAACAAACAAGACACAACACCAGGGAAGAAAACCCCAGAGAAAGAAAAACAAGAAGGGAAAGAAAGACAAAGGCAAGACCGCAAGCAAAATCCAACAAAAGCAAAAAAAGGGGGACCCAATATTTTGCACACAAAATGTAGGGACGGGGATGCAGGGCATAACAAGTGGGAGCAATCAATTTAGGGGATATTTTTAGAGAGGAGGATACTGAGGAAGAGGTCCTCCTAGAGGAAGATTTCAATCACAAGGAAGATCTAATTCAGTCTTCACTGGCAGGTGCTATAACTGCAACCAAGTGGGTCACATAATGGGAAGGTGTCCTGAAAAGACTTCCTCAGCTTCAATGGGGGGTAGAAGGAATCATTTGGTACAAGAGGATGATACACAAAGTGTTACTTCTCCCATTTCCAAGGAACGGCCAATAATGGATGGAGAGAACTTAATGTTAAGGAGAACTTTGTTGAAAGTGCCCAGCACTATAGAGCCACCTCAAAGGAAGAACTTGTTTAAGACAACTTGTAAGTCTCATGGAAAGATTCTCAAAGTAATAGTGGACTCTGGATCCACTGAGAACATAGTATCCATAGAGATGGTGGACAAATTGAAACTAAGGAGGATACCTCATACCACACCCTATAAGGTTTCATGGTTGAACAAGGGTCAACAAATAGTGGTGGATGAACAAAATTTGGTGGAGTTTGAGATTGGAGAGTATAAGGACAAGGTCCTATGTGACATACTACCTATGGATGCATGCTATCTTCTTCTAGGATGTCCATGGCAGTATGATGTCAAAGCAATGCATGATGGAGAAAGGAATAGTTATGTGATCACCAAGTTGGGGAAGAAGTTTCAGATGGATCCTTTGCCAGAGCCTAATGAGGAGAAAAATGTGGGGACACGTGTGATTTTATTGAGTGGGAAGGAGTTTCTAAAGGCCATGAAGAAGGAGAAAGGAGTCTATTGTGCAGTAGTGATAAAACCAAAGGAGGAGACTAAGGAGGAAGTCAGTTTGTCACCAGAGATACAATAATTGTTGGAGAAATACCATGACATAGTATATAATGGTTTTCCAAGTGCATTACCACCAATGAGGGATATGAGTCATCAGATTAACCTCATTCCTGGAGCAAATTTCCAAACAAAGTAGCATATAAGATGACACCAAGTCAGAATGCAGAGATAGCAAAACAGATTCAAGATTTCTTGGATAAGGGGTTGATAAGGAAGATTCTAATCCCATGTGTTGTGCCAAAATTACTTGCACCTAAGAAGGATGGAAAATGGAGAATGTGTATAGACTCTAGGGCTATAAATAAGATCACAATCAGGTATAGGTTCCCAATGCCCCGGATAGAAGATTTGATGGACAATTTGGGAGGTTCTAGCTATTTTTCCAAGGTAGATTTGAAGTCAGGATATCATCAGATAAGAGTGAGGCTTGGTGATGAGTGGAAGATAGCCTTCAAGCCCAATGAAGGATTGTATGAGTGGCTAGTAATTCCCTTTGGCCTAAGTAATACACCTAGGAAATTCATGAGGCTCATGAATGAAGTGATAGCAGAGTTCATTGGTAAATTTGTAATAGTTTATCTTGATGATATTTTGATCTTTAGCATGTCCAAAGAGGAGCACATGAAGCATTTGGAGATGGTCTTGAGAAAGCTACATCAAGAGAAGTTGATGATAAATTAAGAAAAGTGTGAGTTTCTCAAAACTGAACTAGTTTACCTAGGTTTTGTGGTTGCTAATGGATGCATGAAGATGGATCTTGAAAAAGTTAAGTCAATATTGGAATGGCCTACACCTAGGTCCATAGGGGATGTTAGGAGTTTACATGGGTTGGCCTCCTACTATAGGAAATTTGTGAGAAATTTCAGTCATGTGTGTGCCCCTATTCTTAACACCATAAAACGTGGAATCAAATGCAAGTTTGAGTGGGCTGTGGCAGAAAACCAAGGGTTTGAAATATTAAAGAAGAGGATTGCAGAAATACCTACTCTTAGGTTCCCTAATTTCAATCAAATATTTGTGGTAGAATGTGATGCTATCAAGTTGGCTATTGGAGCAGTGCTAAGCCAAGAAGGACATCATGTGGCTTTCTTCTCTGAAAAGTTGAATGAGGCTAAACAAAAGTACTCCACCTATGATTTGGAGTTATATGCTATGGTTCAAGCCCTTAAGAAGTGGAGACACAACCTATTACCTAGAGATTTTGTGGTCTACACTGATAACCATGCTCTAATTTTTTTGAATGGTAAAGAAAAACTGAATCAGAGACACTTGAAGTGGGTAGAATCCTTGGAGGCTTATACATTTGTCATAAAGCACAAGAAGGGAGTTAGCAACAAGGTTCTAGATTCTTTTAGCAGAACAATACATGAGATACAATTGCAAAGTGTAGGGATGGATGATTTGAAGGACCTATACAAGGAGGAAAAGTATTTCAGAGAAGCCTATGAAGCATGTGTGAAGTTTCAGTAGGGTTTCAAAGTGGATTTCAGTGAGTTTGTGTTATAGGAAGGCCTATTGTTTAAAGGTCACCTTATGTGTATTCCTCAATGCTCAATGAGGGAAAACATTATGAAGGAGAAACACCAAGGCATCTTGGGGGCCACTTTGGAGTGAATAAGACTTTGGAACAAGTGAATAGGCACTACTATTGGTCTAGGTTACAATCAGATGTGAGCGGATTTGTAGAACAATGTCAAATTTGTGAAAGGGAAAAAGGACAAAGCAGCAATCGTGGGTTATACCAACCCCTATCCATACCCCAAAGGCCTTGGGAGTGTCTTAGTATGGAATTTGTTTTGGGGTTACCAAAGACACCTAGAGGTCATGACAGTGTATTTGTGGTGGTGGACCGTTTTAGCAATATGGCACACTTCATTCCATGCAAGCAAACAAATGATGCTTCTCAAATTTTAGGTCTATTCTTTAGGGACATTGTGAGGATCCATGGCTTGCCCCTGAATATTGTAAGTGACAGAGATAGTAATTTTGTGGGTCACTTTTGGAGGACCCTATGGAAGATGCTTGGAACTAACTTGTCTTTCTCTTCAGCCTACCATCCACAATCAGATGGCTAAACGGAGGTAGTCAATAGGTCACTTGGGTACTTTCTAAGGTGTTTGACTAAACAACATGGTTAGTCATGGGATCATAGCATAGGGTAGGTATAATTTTCCTATAATGACTCCATTAATATGAGTACACCGAAGAGCCCCTTTGAGATAGTGTATGGGGTCAACCCTAGAGAGATCTTGGAGTTGAGAGATCTTATTTTGAAGGACAAGAGAAGTGCACAAGGAGATTCATTTACAGAACAGATGAAGCAACTACATGAACAAGTCAACAAGACTTTAGAGAAGCAAGTGGAGAAGTACAAGTCCAAGGCTGATCAGTCAAGAAGAGATTTGTAGTTCAAAGTAGGGGATCTATTCCTTTCTTACCTCAGGAAGGAGAGGCTACCCAAAGACCAACCAACTAAACTACTCATGAAGGAGATAGGGTCGCTGAAGATTTTACATAAGTATGGAAAGAATGCCTATGAAGTGGAGTTGCCTCCTAATTTGGGGATTTCACCCATTTTCAATATTTGTGACTTGTATCTCTATAAGGGATCATCTCTAGACACAAGTCAGTCTACACTTGCAGATTGGGAGGATGATGATTGGGTGAAAGACTTGCCTACCCCAATGCCACTGAAATTGGAAAGTGTCTTGGATTATAAAGTGATAAAGAAGAAAAGGAAGGGTAACTACAAGGAATACCTCATCAAGTGACAGGGCCTACCTGAATTTGAGGCCACTTGGATGATAGAGCTAGACATTCTGAAACATGGGGTCACCATTGAAGACCTCCTAACTCAAGGAACTTGAGTTATTTTGTCCCGGGGAGTATGGTGCAAGGCACCTCCCTATTTTATGTTTTGGGTGTGATTTAGGGTTGTCTTACGTGTTTGTGTGTGTGTTGGGATGATTTCCAAGGGGTTGGATGCAATGACAAGGTAACTTCATGTTTGTAAGAGCCTTAGTGCTCATTAGGTGATTTAGGGTCACTTTGGGATAATTTGGGAAAAGTTGATATTTTAGTGAAATGTGGGTTTGAGGGGTGTTTTAGGACCCTACATATCCTATCTAGGGTCATCAAAGTCAAAATCACCCATCGATTTGACAAGGAAATTCAAAATGCACAAAGTGCAAAAAGTTGTTAGCAACTTTGAAAGTTGCTCGAGCAACTTTTGCAAGAAATTGCAAAATGTAGTTAGATTGGTTATAACTACCCCATGCTTGTTATATGAGCATGTATTCTATGTTTTGGGGATTTTTAATGATATTTTTTATTGCAACACTTATTTCTGACACCTCTGTACGGATGATTGTATCTGTATTCTTGTAATTTGCATTGTCTCTCTACTCTTGTACAACTGTGTATAGATTGGGAGAGGAGATTGGGATCCATAGGAGTGTAGTGAATTCATTTATCTTTCATATGTAGTAGTTATTTATTTTTCAATTTCTTTCATTGTAAATTTAGAGAATATTGTAGGTCACTGGTCTGTCAAAGACAATACAGTGCTACCTAGTTAGAAATGACTCTACCCTAGAATCCCACCAATGGAATTGACTGAAACCATAGGGGAAGTAGGGTTAGAGTCTGTAGATATGTTTTTTTTTTTCCTTCCTTGCAGTTGTAGTGGATCTCCTAGACCAAGTAGGAAGCCCTATGGCTTACTGGTGAATCCAGGTGAGCCAGGACAGGGAGAAGAAGGAATTTGATCAAGCACTCATGATCTTTTGGGTAAGACTTAGTGGAATTTTCAGATGCCCTAGATAGTCTCCTAAAAGGATTCGAAGGTGGAAGGAGGTGAATCAAATATTGGAGATCATTTTGATAATTTTTTATGCTGACTGGTTCAGAGGCCTAATTAATAGGCTGAAATCTAGTGCTTGCAAGAAACTAGGGTTATGAGTGCTTTTAGAAGTTAGGGTTTTGGATTATAATAGTGTTGGTTGATACCTTTAATATTTTCAAGGTCTTGTGTGGGGTCATTTGGGTAATTTTGGAGTAATATCCCTGGAACTGTGAAAATAGACCTACTAGGAATTAGGCAACTAGATCTCCTAGTGAAATATTGACCAATTGCATTGGTAAAGAGTTTTGATATATTGGGAAGAGTTTAGAATGACCTAGGATGGGTCAAGAATATTTATAGGAGTCTTGTTGGATGTGTGGGAAGATCCTAAGTAGAGGTTTGACATTCTAGGGGGAGTTCTAGTGAAGAAACTAGGCATTTGGTCAACTAGTTGGACTAGTTAGCCTTGGAAACTTGGAAATATTCTAAAAGACCAACTATACCTTGGAGGAGAAGTTGGTAGTGAGGGTCTTGGAGATCCTAATTGAAGGAAGATTCAACAAGTAACAACCACTGAATGGTTAGAATAGATAAATAAGCATCTTGGAGTGAGGAAAAGCTCTAGAGTATCAAACCCTCTGCATCATCTACCCATTCATCGACATATTCTCCAAGATCTACATGTCTATTGCCTTTGCTAGTTCTCAAAAGGCTTGATAGGGTCTTTTTGTCATTATGAATAGCCACCTTGAATGCAGAGTCAAGCTTAGGTAAAGTAATCTCCAACTCTGTAGCTTCAAAAGTGGTTAGTTTACCAATCAACATTTCTTTGTTGAAGTTCTTTGCCAATGGTATTATCTCCTCTATCACTTGTACTTTTATCATGTAGAAAGATGTCAAAGATTTGAGAATATTTACGATCACTTATTCTTCAGTATAAGTGCCTCTAGAGTTTCTAATATCTGCAACAACCTCTATAACCCTTTGTACATAAGCTCTAATATTTTCATCATCTCACATTCTTAAACTCTCTATCTTAGTCTTCCAATTTTTCAACTTCTCCTACTTAGTGTACATATCTCCATCATACAATGCGTATATCCTTGTCCATATCTTATGTGCATAATCAAGATCTTTGAATTCAGTAAATTCAGCCCCAGAGAGCGCATTGATCAATGATTCCCTTGCAAAAATATTACATTGAAACATCTTCTTCTCATCTTCAATAGCATTTGGTAAATTATCTTCTTCCTTGATCTACTCATCCTTCTTTGTAATCATCTAGTAATCAATCCCCATACAGAAAAAATGAGTTCTCATCTTGTTCTTCCAACTCACAAAATTTTCAACATCAAATTTTGGACTCTCCTTCATATAGTAATCCATGTCCGGATCACCTCAAGCTGTTAAACTTTCTCTCAGAGGGCCACATGCTCTAATACTAATTATTGGCACAACTAAGAGGGCGGTGAATTAGTTGCATGCCCAATTAACACATAAATTTAATTTTTAAACTAATTACTCAATACAAATAACAATAACACCATAACACAAGTATTTGGTCTTGAGGAAAACCTTGTTAAGAGAAAAAAACACTGGTGGGAATTAACACCCACAAATAATGCACTAAAAATATAGTATCCCTGTAAGGAGATCTAACCCTATTAGGAGTTTATTGTTTCATCTAGTAAAAATTCCCTGTTAAAGGAAATACCCTATTAGGAATCTAAGAAAATGATGAGCTCACTTCCCAAAGTGAAGTATAAATCCTACTTCTGAATGTTAAAACCACCTTCTGGATCCACTGTCAAAAGAAAAGTATACATGTATACTTATAATAGTAAACTGACTAACAGAAACTTTCTTTTCTTAAAAAATTCCAATGAAGTGCATTACAAACATGGTCACTTCTCTACATCTAGGAGAACTCACATCCACATGCTCTCAACATCCAATGCATCCAATCCATCCATTTACACATCAAGACACTACTTTCCTTTATACAAGTTACAATAAGCAATTAGGTTGGCATGTTAATACTTCCCCAATGCACAAACAATTACATAGACCCTTTCTAAGATACACACGATACCTCAAACAAGTTAACATAAAATATAAATGATCAATTACATGCCAAGAATCATAATACATGCTTGCCATCCTCTAAACATGGTATACCTCTGTACTCGGAAACAAATAGGTCTTTGCAAGATCACATCCCACAAATGATGTCACCAAGAACCCAGTGACCCAAGAATGACAAATAACATTCTCTCGCATGTATTTTTCCACACCTCAAGCTTGCATATCATAACACATTCTCACATCCAAGTTATCCCAAAAAATTAGAGGCTAAATTTGTCATAATTCTTTTTCACTTCTCTGTAACTTGTCTTCACAAATATAGTTGTAACTCATGCAAATACACACCTACAATCCAACAACCTTAGACATAAGGTATACACTCATCCCTCTACAAAGATCCATGCTTGCATACTCTCACATGTCATACACTGTCTATACATATATGTCAATCTCGCATGTTCCTATGATAACCAACTTTCGGAAACTTCTACTACATCCAACTAAAACATATGTTGACATCAATGACAAAATATGAATGTTAGCACATCAAACAACAAAAATTCCAACAATATAATCATACCTCCAAATTCTATAATTAGAATATGTATACCTCTACAAATATTCCCTTAGATGTGTTCAAAAATGATTTAATTTGGAAAGGAACACTAGACTTTTTACAGTAAACTGCATATATAGTGTGTTCTTCTTTCTTGTGCTTAGCCAAATTTGATACTGACTTCCAGCCTGATCTCCTAATGATTTATGCACATAGATTTAGGATATAAAAATCATCTTATTTCCATCAATGACAACACTCATCCATATCTGATGTGTCTCTTGTCATTTTTCCAACAGGAAGATCTAGGTGGAAAATGGAAAATGATCCTCAAAAGTGAAGAAATATACTGCAAATAAAGGTCATAAATTTAGTGGTTAAAAGGAGATAAAAACATGACCTTTTTCCATATATTTTCTAGCAATCAAAAAATAAGGAATCAAATCCAAAGCCTAATTAATAAATAGATAAATGTCACTATAGATTATCAAGTTGGTATATTGGTCACAAATTATTTCCAAAGGATGTATGGGGATGGTGATGAGAGAGATAATTATTTGGAGGATCAACTCTTGTAGTGCATTCAACCCTCTCTGAGAATGGAGAAAAATGATAATATTTTGGCTCCAATATATGAGGATAAAGTCAAGACTGATGTATTTTCTATGGGAGCTTACAAATCCCTAGGTCCTTATCATGGCTTTCCTCTTGCTTTCCTTTTGGACTTTTGGGAGATTGTTAAGTCTGACATCACTTTTTTTGCCTAAGACCTCTTCAAAATGGGAAAAATATTAAGGAGAATTAATAAAACTTATATATCTCTCATTTTCAAGGTGCCAAAGCCTAATAGAACTAATTTGTTTAGACCCATAATACTATATTACACTGTCTACAAAATATTTTCCAAAGTTCTTATCAACCATCTCAAGCCTTTTCTTGAAAGTATGATTAGCAGGAACCAGAAGGGCTTTATCCGAAATCGTCAAATCTTGGATGTTGCAATAACAATGCATGATATTATCTACTCAATTGATAAGTGTGGTAGGTTAGGGATGGCTTTCAAATGGGAAATCTCAAAATCCGATGATATAGTGTGGTTGGATTTCTTGTACAAGGTCCTAGAGAAGATGGGATTGAATAATAGGTTGATTAATATGGTATAGACCAATGTCAAGATGGTAACATACTATGTTTTAGTTAATGGAACCCCTAGAGGATGCATTAGGGCTGAGAAGGGACTCTGACAAGGAAACCCACTTTCACAATATCTCTTTATTATTCTTTCATAACTCTTAGGTAGGAACTTCCTAAATCTTGTTAGTAAGGGCATACTCTTAGGCATTAAGGTTTCCTCCACTATCCCTTCTACTGTTATCCAACAATTTGTGGATAACACCATTCTATTTGGAAAGTCCTCTATGATTGAAGAAAAATCTTGGAAAATTTTTCTTGATGAGTACATCATGGCTTCTAGGAAACACATTAACTATGAAAAAATCAACATTTACTTCATTCATACCAAAGAGGAGCTTTGGGAAAAATTTAAAGGAATTCTTGGGATGCTACCCTTCGAGATCTTTACTTGGGTCTTCCCTTGAATGTGAAATGGGTGACTCAGAAATTCTAGAATTCCATAATAGAAAGACTATAGGAAAAATTGGTAGGATGGAAAGGGAAATTTCTAAGTAGTGTGGGTAAGCTTAAAATTCTTCCTTCCCCTCTCCAAGGTTTATCCCTTTACTTCCTCTCACTTTTTAAAATCACTCGTGCAATGGTTGAGAAGCTAGAAAAAATCCAAAATATTTTTTTGTGGGCAGGGTTGGAGGAAAAAAGGAGACTAGCCTTAGTTAATTGGGAGACAGGTGTAGACCTAAAAGGCAGGGGGCCTTGGATTGTGATGGATTACTACAAAGAATAAATAAATGATTACAAAAATAGGATGGACGTTAATTTTTCATAAGGTCGATTGGTTCAAAATTAAGTGTGTCAAATATCTTGACTCTCAAAAAATTATAAAAATGTTAGTCAACCATTCCTACCCTACAGGGTTTAAGATTTGTAACAACATTGTGAAGGGTAGGAAATTGATTCCAAAGGGTCTTAAGTGGAAAATTGGTGATGGCAGGTCTATCAGATTTTGGGATGATGTCTGGGTTGGTGAGGAGCCTTCAAATGTTATCCCTAGATTTAGGGGTCTAATTAAAGTGTTAGTGCACATTTTGGCACTAGGGTAAGTGATTTCATTACATTGTGGAGGGCATGGAAAGACATTTTGACCTGCTATCAGATACGACCAAAAATGCTAAGCAGAGCTACGAATTTGTAGGAAATTTTGATCAAATTTAGGATACCTCTATTTAGAAGAGAGGATAAGTTCTACTAGGGCAAGAATCAAAATGGGGAATTCTCTATTAAATCTGCATATTCCATTCTCTTTGAAATAATTAACCCCCCATCTTGGGTTTAGGGAGTATGGGACTCACAACTTGTCCCCAAATTTAATTTCTTCTGGTGGACCATAATGCGTAATAATATTTTCACACAAGGTGATATAATCAAAAGGGGATTATAACTCCCAAACATATGTGTTGAGAGCTATTTTTAAACAAGTCAATGGCTAGGATCTTGAGATTTGATTCCTCTCTTGAAAGAATAAAGAAGTTATTCCCAAGGTTCTTCGGGGTGGTACAACCTACTTGATTACTCAGTTGAAGATAAATGTGAATTTTCATGAGGAGGCCTTTGCTGGTACATTCAAGACATAAAAATACAAAACAAATTTCGTACTTTTTTGGTTTTTCTTTATTTATCAAAGAGTCGTGTCTTAACTCAGGATGCAATTTTATGTTTTCTAAAGATGGTTAGTTTCAGATTTATGCCAGAATTTAATGGAGTAAGGTAACAAGAAATAAAATAACTTGCTGAAAATGAAATCCTAATGGACATAAACCATTTTTTATCTTCACTTACAAATTTAATGATGGAGAGATTTGGAAAAAACCCATGAAGTATAAATCAAACAATGTCACAGTTTTATACTCGATGGATGCAATCGTTTGGAGAGAAAATGTATTCTCTCGTGAAATATTTTCAAAACCTATCAAATCGTGAAGCCACCAAGATGGGCGCACACACGAGATGGATTTATATTTAATCCCAATAGATGATCTTGACCACGCATTTGTCACAACAAGGTAGATATCTAACAACAAACTCCAACTAATAGAAACATAGATTTGAAATACAATAAACAATTAGCTCTTTAAAAATAATGAACAAGCATGCACACATTCATCACTTTCACATAGATTGAAGAAAATATCACACCTTGAATGAAGTACCAATTGTAGATTTTATTGCATTATGAATCCACCCTTATTACATTGCTTTTGATTACAATATATAGAGTTATGATCTACAAACTCTGAATGCCAAAATTAGGGCATGAGAGACTCTAAATTAATGAAAATAAGATAAAACTAAAACTTTGCTAAAAGGAAACTATTGCTAATTGCTACTAAACAACTTGCATGGATTTTTAATACATTTACAATCAGTTTTTCCATGTAAGAGGGATCAAACTCAAATAAAAGAGAGAGAAAGAAGATGGGGTTTCTCTGCATGCAACTGAAGTCTTCTTCTTGATCGTGGAGTTCTCCCTTGGAATCTTCATCGAGAGTTCTCTTTGAAATGGGAATTTATAGGGGACCCTTAGTCTTTCAAAAATGAACTCCATTTATGAACCCATATAATCTAGAGTTCAACTTCCATGACAAAAATTGATCTCACTGGAAATACCCACAAATTTGGACCCTGACCTCTACTCCAAAGTTTTCAAGTGCCAAAAATTGCTAAGTGTCGGAACCCAAAAATGGAGGCCTAAAAATTTTGGCCCTTTCAGAGGCCGAAAGGCTGAAATGTTGGGAGGGCCGAAAGGGATAAAGGTTGAAATGCCAAATTTTAGCCTTTCTTGGAAAATGGCTAAGTGTGAAAAACTACTTTCTACAAAGTTGTTCAATGGATCTAAGGCATCAGTTGGGAAATACTTCTAGATGGGAACCTCAGAGCCTTTGTACTATCTCTTGAACTTCTTCATAGTTTATCTCTTTCCTCTTCACTTTGTTGACCCTTCATTATTGCTTCTCTCAGAAGATGGTTAATTTGGAAGCAAAGAACTTGATTTCTTCTTCGTGCTCCAACATTCTCTGCATGTCTTCCTTTGAGAAGAACAAATGGTACAAGGCCTCTTTGGTGCTAACACCTACCAAAATGTCTTTGAACTGCTGCACCAACTCTTTCTCTGGATGTAGTATTTGTTTATCATGGTCTTGGTATAGGTCCATACCAATCCCTATGAAAAAACCATCTATTTTTCCTACCCATTCCATGACTTCCTTCTATTTTTCCATTATGCGGGCTAGGAACTCTTCGAAGACCTTAGTCATCTTGGTTATGCGCTTGATCCATGTTTCAAAGTTATCTAGTTATTTTCCCTCATATATATTTACTAGAATCAGGAAGTGTGGCTTCTTAATTGTCTTCAGGTCTTGGAGGACGGTTTGTCATTTGGTTATCTCTGAATCTAAGCCATATTCTCTCCATTTGGTTTATCAACTTTGTAGTTTCAATCAAGATGAATATGTAAGTTTTAAACACCAGTCTAATAACCCCTTCTCCATACTACTCAAAGTCATTCTTCTAATCCGCACTTTCTTGGATGAAGGAAGGGGTCATACCTGCCGGTAAATATGGAGTGGCCCTTTTCTCTAAGATGACCTATAATGTGGCTTCCAAGCAACTTGGTTCAATGGGACCCACCATCTTATGAATGAATTTATTTAGAGCCTCATTTTTCTTTGTTAAGGACTTGACAGTCTCTTCATCCTTGCTCATAAATCCTAAAGCATGCTTCAAACCTAGAGTTGTTAATGTCTTACTCCCTTCCCTGGTGGGCTCACCCAAGTCTACCTCTTCAAGTGTATAATCTTTGGGGGTCACCTGTGCTTGAGAGGTAATAATGGAAGGAACTGCTACGTGTGCCTTTTAGTGACCCCTAGTGTCTTGGGTGACATAAGATATGGTTCTTGCTGGTATATTGGCCTCTGTTTGATGGAAGGATTGTCCCAAGGATGTCATACTTGTGTCTTCTCCTTCCTCTTCATCAGTGTATGTTATTTTCTAAGGTTGAATCTCTTTAGTAAACCAAGGAGGTTTATGAAAGGAAGTCACTAGCTCATATGGGGCAATGTGGAGGATTGAATCCAAGTTTTGGGGCATGGGGGTCACCTCCTCTTTTGACTCTTTTCCCTGTTCACCTTCTTGCCCCTTTTCTCCCTCAAGCATTTCTTCTTCATGTCCTTCTCCTTCTCCTTTCTCTTCTTCTCCCTTATCTTCTTCCACTACCCCTATTTTCCATCCTTATCTCGGCCTTTATCTCCTGAGGAACCGGTCAACACTTCTACATCAAGGCCAGTCATGGATGTCAGTGTGGTTTTGGAGGGTGGCATGACTTTTGTGCTTACTAACCCTTGGGGAGTTGGGATGAAGCAAGGCAAAGGGATTGCTAATGGTGGAGTAGGTGTTGGTATTGTGGGTGGAGTAGGAGTAGGGAGAATTGGAATGGGAGGTGGGAGGTGGCAGAGTAGAAATTGAAGGAGGCAGAGTTGGTGTTGGAGTTGGGAGAGAAGGTGGTGGAGTAGGAATTGGTGGTGGGAGAGAGGTTGGTGGTATGGGAATGTGAGGTGGTGGAGTAGAAGTGGGACTATATGCTGAAACTTTATCTCTTGTTATGTTTTGATCCATGGTGGTGTCCTAGATTTTAGGCCCTTGGCTGGTGCTAGAATCCATCCCTATGATCGACACGTTTAGTGTGGGATTGGTGATTTAGGTCAGAGGTGGAGTGAGGATCACATCTGGCTAGATAAACGTTGGAGCTCCCATGTAAAATCCTATGGTTGAATCATTTGTATCCTATTTTTGGTTTGCAAAGCCTTCTAGGCCTTCAAAATCATATATCTAGAACTCATCTGAGCCTAAGGCATCCATAGGAGTTTCCTACTCTTTTGGATCCTCTATGTGTTTCCTAGTAGTCTCCTTTTCTTTACTCCTTTGAGATCTTGTACTTTTGATTAGAGGTACATCTTCTTCTTCTGTCTCCTCTTGTAGGGTTTCTAGTCATGGAGATGTAGAAGATCTCCTCCTTTTATACATTTTCTTCCCTTTTTTGGTGGCAAGAGGAGATTGGCCAGAAACAGAAGGGCCTTCATCTTGTGGGGCCTATGATGATCCCACTAGAGGATCTATTTTTCTAGTCATCCTAGTTTTTGGAGCCTTGTGCCTTGGATTTGAACCATACTCTACTGCATGTTCATGGCCATATATTGTATTTGGTTTCTGAGGTGGGGCCTTCTTATACTAGGGCACCATGGACTTCTCACCATGTTGCGCATCCACCTTCTTGTGTGGATCCATCAATGTCTTCACAGGGATTGGATCCATCTTATAAGGTCTCTTAATATATGCTTCCATTGTTCAGACCACATGCCTAGCTCAGAATTCAATATAATCATTCTCATCCTTATCAATTTTTGCATTCATGATGGGCATGTTGTATATTTTGTCCATAGTGTAAATTGACTCCAGCACCCTATCTGAATCTTTATCCCAAACCTGTGGGGAAATAATGATCTTTAAGGCTTCTTATGCTGGTGTAAGGGACATCCTGTAGTAATCTCTAATCCTTACCTCATGATCATCCACATAGTTTATCTACTGATCTTCTAGCTAGGTGGGGTTCATGGAAGTAGAACTTGCCAATGATATGGTTGTATGTGCCTATGGGGTCAAATCGGGGCCAGACGGTTTTATATAATTGAAGCGGGCACTCATCCCACTCAAAGGCCAAGGATTTTCAGACCTTCATGTCTTGGAGAGTGTATGGGCCCAGGAGAATAGGGAATTCCCTGCAATTCTTCTTCTTGTGCTTTATGTGTTCATAGGCATCTACGAGCTGCCTGACCATTTCTAGAATAATTACCATCAAATGGGTACCTAGGCAACTTCTTTGGTTCCAAATTAGACCCTACCACCCATATGTATGTAAATTTCCTAAATTATATTTAATAGGCCCCAATGGCCCTTACCTTGGCAACTTCTTCCTCTGACATTCTCATTGCAAAATCACCTTCAATAGATCAGAAGATTGCATAGATGAAAGTGTTATTCACTACCCTATAGTCTGGGATATCTTTTGGCATATTTACCCTTTTTACCAGCTATGAGTATACAATATGGGGTCATGTATTTTGATCATTGATTTTCCCTCTTTTGGTAAGCCTCAGATAGTCTTCTTATGCAGCTAACAAGTACACTATGTATGTACTCATGTAGAATTTTGGATTATGTCTCACCGTAGTCAGTTGTTCATCCAATCTATCATTGATAATGGTTCCCCAATAGAACCTAACCCTGTGGCTTCTGATCTTCTCTATCAGGAGGATCATCTAGTCCTCAAGTTGGATGGACTAAGGTAGTCCATACACTCAGCTTAGTAGTGTCACTATTTCATGAATGACATCTTTTAAATACCCCCTCCTAAGGTCTATCTTATCTAGTTTTCTTTTTGTAGGAGGTTGCTTGAGGTAGTTGTCATTTACAATATCATATGCCTCTTCACTTTTGTTTTTGAACCACCTGAGGCCCTTTTCAATGAAGAAGTCATAGAACTTATCTATTCCCTTATGGAGGTGGAAGACCTCTTCTATGACGTCCGGTCATATGTCCAACACCACTTTTCCTTCTATATTTCTAACCACCCTTTCATCTGTAATGTAGTGGTTTTCTAGGGTCATGATCAGCTCAGATGATGAGATAACCACTGGGTGGGCTGCTGCATTAACCAGGCCTGATAGGACTGATGAGGTGCAATCCTTGGATCTTCTGGTTGGTTGGGAACATCTTACCAGGAAGTTATCCTAGTCTACGTTCCCAATTTCAGTATCTATGATCTCTATATCCTTGTCCCCAATCTTTGAAGGGGGTGATTCCCCTTGTATAGGTACTTCATTGGGGACACTATTTGTTTCTCAGGCATTCCTAAGAGAAAATTGCAAGTATCAATAATCTTTTATTGAAAGGAAATTATGAAAAGTAGGGAAGAAAATGATGTATCTAGGAAAATAGAATCAGAAGGCCCTCAAGAAGTCAAAAATGAAATTTTTTCTCTTTAGGTCTTTCGGACGCCAAAACCAACTTTGGTGTCTGAAAGTGTGAAAAATCCAAGTCTTGGGAACAAGCCTTCTTGGGATTTTTGTGTGCAAAAGGTTGACCAACATGTCGGACTTTGAAAGTCTGATACTGCCGAAGGAAGGCTTGTCACTCAGAGGTTTGGCCCTTTCACCCTTTTGGAGATTTTGGACATCTCAGGGGTCCAAAATGCTAACACCTCCAAAAAGATGAAAGACACTTGGTGATAGCTCAAGGGATAGATGGTTTTCATTCTTTTGAAGGCTAAAAACCTATGACTAGGTTGCGATGCAGAAACCCTAAGGCTAAAAGAAAAACAAAAATGAAAACCCACAAAAAAAGGAGAGTGCCTCCCCAGCAAGCCCAAGGGTGCAAAACCCTAGGGAATTGGGGAGGCACACGTGACTCGATAGAGGACTAACCCTAAACCTAACCAAAAACAAATAAATAAGAAAATTGAAAACCCTACCTGTCAACAGCGAGGAGGGAGAAAAAGAACCAAGGTGTGAGGAGAAACTGACAGAGCACAGTGAGCGGGAAGAGTGCAAAATGTTGAACACGCAAGAAAAAAAGCAAAGAATGCACCGGTTGAGAAAATACAAACTGTTTAACAAATGAGGCCCATGCCACTTAAATAGCTTGTGGAGTGACATCACCTAGTTTTGGCTTTTCGGGGGCCGAAACACTAAAAATTGGGTGACCTCATCCCCTTTCGGTGGTTTGGGGTCCAAAACACCGAAAGGTCTCAAGGATTTTCCTTCTGGCCTTTTCGGTGTTTTGGAGGCCAAAATGCCAAAAGGGCTAGACTCGGCCTTTTGGTGTTTTGGAGGACACTAGGTCCTCCAAAATTCCAAAAAAGCAAAAAGGCCAAAAACACTTAGATTTTCCTCAACAGGCCCCTCAAGAACCTAATTCAAGGAACATGGAGAGGCGTAGACCCAACAAGCCCCCAAAAAAGAGGGGGGTCCCCATGGTTAGAGGACCAAAATGGGGTGTTTGTTGTGGACCTACAACAATATGTATTCTTTTTAAGAAGGAAGAAGAATCAAATGCCCACATTTTTACCCATTGTATGATCACTTGGGAATTATGGTGTAATATTTGATAGGTCATTTTAATGGCATCCTTTAGATACCTTAGAAGACCTTTTGCTAAGTCCTTTCTTATGTTTTCTTTTATTACTCCATGACTTTATGCTCTGAAAACTGTTATTATGTGGTGGTCAACCACTGAACCTATGCCATGGACATATGCTACTTAATATGCTTTATCGGGATGAATATGCTATGTTTATTGCTATGAAATTATGATCATGTTTTATGAATGAATTGACTATTTGAGCAATAGATAATGTATATGTACTTTGAATGATTGTCATGAATGGTTTTATTCTAGCAGTGTTAATGAAGTGCATCGAAGTAGCAACCATCATCTTGTTAAGGTGAGCACATCTATGTGTTGGATGCTTGACTCGGTCCTGCAGTAGATGCACATGGATGAAACATTGGCATAGTAGTGGTGGAAGGTTTCTGGTTAATCCAGGTGGAGATAGTTGAGCGAAGACTGTTAGGAATAAGGTGTCTCAACCTTGGATAATTCCTATTCTTATTATTTGTTTTGTAAAAATGTATTTCTTGCAAATAATGTTGATGTGTCAGCATCTTGAATTGTGTGTAAGGAGATCATGGCTAAAATAGTTATGACGGATTCCTATGACACGTAAGAGCTATGTTAGGAAGATTCAATGAAAAGTAAAGACATGTGGCAACTGATAAATGTGAGTACTGTACACTCTTCCCCAATCATGGGGTTCAGGGCATCACCCTGAAAAAAAATTTGGGTTTCCTATTTTCTCGGAGAATGGTAAAACCCTACTACGGTTATCTTTTGGAGTAGCCCTAAAAAGTGAAACGCATGATATAATCATTATTTAGGGTTGCGAAGAGTAGTGATGCGAGTGTATTGTTGGAACATTTTATGCTGCCGTGATTTGTCTTCAAGAGTTTTGAAATCTTCTGAAAGAACTTGCATTACAAGTGTATTGTAAGCTGTAATAGTTTTGATCAATACATTGTGCAAGTTTTGGAGTGCTGGGGTTTTTTACCGAAAGGTTTTCCCCAGGGTATATCATTGTGTCATTCTCTATTTTCTGTATGCATGGTATGTGGTTGCAATATCTTTGTTAAAGTAGTTAACGAATCTGTAATTGTAAGGATTTAAAAGAATTTGCACAATACTTTCCTTTAGAGATTAGCATAGGAAGTTGTTTCCGCACCTAAGTTTCCTTACAAGTGGTATCAGAGCTTGATCAACTTTTGATCCTAGTTGTTGGGTAGGGTTTTTTGAGCTGATCTCAAGTTTGAGTGGGAGTTTTTTG
>MU215591.1:298669-309190 GCA_018584345.1 Thuja plicata
TGCTTGGCAGAATGAAGTGGGTGTTTTGCCTTGACCCATTTCTTGAAATCCTTGCTTTTGTAAAGCAAAGCCATTCCCCTCTTCTGTTGATCTCTTTTATTGCCCACCAGGACTCGCCATGTATTGTCTGATCCCACCCAGGCTGTAGTTGGGTCTCTGAATGAACTGATATTGATAATACCCTCAGGCACCATGATAGGATTCTCTGGAACTTTCTTCCAGTCCCTTAGTAAAGGATCTGAGGGATCCTTAGGAACTGCCATGTTTGTAACTTGAACAGATTCATTGGTGTTTCCTGTGTATAAAATAACAGGAGCACCACCCTCTTGCAAAAAGGTTGCAGAACCAGACCAAGCGCCATTAATGTCATACCATTCATCTGGGTACAGAGCTGCTCCAGGCAAGTGCTCCCAATTTATCAAATCTCTAGAAACCGCATGCCCCCATCTAATTGACCCCCACACAGCTGACAAAGGATTATACTGGTAGAACAGATGATAGTAGCCCTTGTAGAACAATGGCGCTGCAGATTCAAACCCTGATTTAGAATGCACTTCTATAAAAAACTTAAACCATCAAATACAGAATAGATTAAGATATATCATGTATACTCACCATTGGGGTCTTCACGATTGGTCCATGCACAGAAGAGATACATCCAGATCAACATAAAACAAATGTTAAAACAAAAATAACCCTAATTAACAGTAAAAACATAACATTCATAATTCCAAGTTACATACAAAAAAAACCTTAACAAAATCAACAATTCTACATTCAAAATTCTATTATATACAATTGCCCACACAAAAACTCAAACAAAACCCACAATTTTATACATACCGTTCATCCAATTCTTCAGAGGCTGAAAGTGAAAGGCTGTCTTATGAAAATTGAGGATAGACGAATTAAATTTAGGGTTTGGCTTGTCCTCTTGGAGAGCCTGCAAACTAGTTTCATCCCAGACATGGTGGGAGGCATGAGAACATACTATCAGAAAAGCAAAAAGAAGGAAACAGGACAAGAAAGAACGATCACCCATTGTAAAGATTTGACTGTAGCAGCAAAACAGTATGTGTAACACTATGACTTGGATTCACATACTAGGCCTTGATTTATAGGGCGCCAAAATGGTCTCCACTCAAATAAAGCTGGGTAAAATTTGCAAAAAATCAATGCAGGATAAGGATAGTTAACGGAGAACTGATGGCATGCAAAGTTTACGAACATGAATATGACTAGGTGGGCAGGATTCCGATGAACAAGTTAGAGAAAAAGTCAGAGAAACCATTTATATCATAAATGCATAATGGAAAAAGCATCAAAGGGACTGGTACCTAAAAAAGGCAAGATTTATTGCAATCAGTAAAATGGATTTATGATCTTTTAAGGCCGTCCAGTCCAGAGTTACAGGCTACGTGTGTACATTGCAAGGCTTGACTCAATTCATCATCTTTTAGGTCTATCACACCCAAATTAGAACCATTAAAATGTCCACTAACTAATTTTCTTGATTTGGGAACAGGGGATTAACTGATTCCATGAAAAACTATAAATTTTTCGGTGGAATTTGTGATTCAGCAGGTTTCAATTCGTTATTGGGATTATTAAATGCTTGGTTGTATGAATTAGGGAGATTTTGAATCGTGCGTTGGCATTTGGATAATCTTTTTCCTCCCGATGTTTAAAGCCTGTGATGTGATAGTTAATATATGACGCGGAGAGAATTTACTTCGAGTTTTTTATGTCGGCTCATCCAAGGTTAATAGGCATCATTATCCATTAAAAATTATTAACAAATATACTTTGGTTGATAGGCTAATATGTGTGTGTGTTTTATATATATATATAATTGCTCCACAAATTTGTAGTAATCGTAGCCTTTTTCTATTGGATAAGGTTTAATTTGGAAATAAAAAGTACCACCATATCTCTGTCATTTTCATTTTATTTTGGATTTATTTTGATGATATTTTAGTGGCATTTTTCTATGGGTTCTTATAGTGATATTAGCATATCTATGTCATTTTCATTTAGTTTTAGGTTTATTTTAATGGAAATATTTTAATATAAATATATTGATAAGTGGTACACTATTGTGTTAGGCTAGGTTCATAATGGGATGCTTATCCATCTTCCTTAAATTAAAAGATAAAGATGGAATATAATTACATGAGAATGTTATCAAAAACTATTAAATAATGACATATAACAATAATACAACATATTTTTAAAAAAAATGAATCATGTAGAAAGTTTCATAACTACGATGAATAAAATAATTTTTAATGAAATAAATATATTAAATTAAATGGTAAATAGATATACATTGTAGTAAATAAAAAATAAATATTCTTTAAATAATTATATTAAAATATATCACATAATTTATTTCAAAATGTCAATTTTTTTTTTTTAAATTAAAAAAATATTCTTTTAAAATATAAAAATATTCAAAAATTGTATCTAGTATTTAATATACTTTAAATATATTTTATTACATAGTCTACGGACAAGGAATTTAAAAAAAAAATAGGGGTAAAAAATTATTTAAAAACAAGGAAAATTACAAAGCAAGCTCTAACAACAAAAATAATAGAAGCCAACAAAGGCAAGCAACACCAAAAGGAACAACAACCAATCAAAGCTCTCCCATAACTTCTCAAGTCTTTCATAACAAGCTCCTCTAGATGTCTAGAGTACTTAATGGATAGGTGTCCCTAGTGCTTGACATCCCACCCACCCATATGCTCTAAGGCCCATTATGCCAACAACTTGCAACTTTGTTCCCTTCCCACAAGATATGACATAAGGAAATAGAGTCAAAAGATCTACGCATCCGCACAATCAAATTAAGTACTGAGGCCAATTGTTAGTTCTTCTCATCCATTTGTCTCTTGTTCAAAATATCTACCACAACCTATGACTCTTATTACAGATGATCCTTTGCCATCCAAAGGCATGACATCTCTCCATAGCATAAAGGATATCAAGGGCTTCCACAAGGTTATTATTATGGTGCCTTTTATATATAGAAAAAGATGAAGTGAACAACTCCAGAATTATCTCTACCAACTCTTCCAATTCTAGCATACCCAGGGTTCCCCCTAGAAGAGATATTTGCATGTATCTTCATGACATCATGAGGAGAGGTGATGCAGAGAGATAACTGGAAACTCATTAATCTCTAGGATTCTGATGATCCAATCTCCTTACATTCAATATGTAGAGGAAAAATTCAATGTAAATCAACAACATAATTTGGTTCCATTCAAAAATCAAATCAACTCAACTCACAACAAATCAATCAAATCTATTCTTAAAATATTATCTTTCTCATTTTCCTTGGAAGTTTAGATACCATGTAAATTTGTATTCATAACTTTCCAAATAAATATCATATTGACAATCCCTTCGGTGGTGTTGTTTCAATCCAGACCCTCTAAAACATACCCAAACCTCAAGGAAATCCAACGGTTAGATAAAAAGATGTGGTCTTTGTCTCGAGACCCATTTTGATTGTCTTAAATCAAGAAGCGCACGATTACTGCCTGCTAGGGCATCATATTTGTCACCCAAAACTTAACCAAATAAAACAAGACCATATTCAAATTAAATCCTGCTGAGGCTACTTTCATAATATATAAACCATTATATTTTCCAATGCTAAAACTATAAGATACTTATAAACCATTGCCTGACACTCCATTGTAGGGGTTCTAAAACCAGTCTTCACCAAAAACATCATAACTCTCACAAAACATCATAAAATTCATCCAAAAAAATGAAGAATTACTCCAATATATTTCTAATTAATCTAATTAGAGGTCTCAAATAATTCATATGCATTTGTACCACGCATTGCAACATAACTGTTTTCTAGAATCCCAAATTTGCAAATACCAACTTCTACAAAAAAAACCCCATAACTTTCTCATTTCTCCATGGATTCGATCCAAACCAAAGCCAAAATTAATTTTATTCACCATACTAACTATATAAATTATAGCTACATGGTTTCCAGACCGTACATGGTCGTACAAGGCCTGGAAACAACATGAGAAACTTGAAAAACCAATCAAAACAGCAAATACAAAGTGCTCCAAAAGATTTCAAATGTTCACTTTCTTTTCATTCTGCCTTGGTTTGAATTTACATTAGTTTTTATAGACTCCTTAGTAGTTGGGACCATAAAAATACCTCTTATGATCATTAGACTTCCCTTTTACAACTTTTAATGCACTTTTACAATGTTGCATTTTTTCAACTTTACATCTTTATGACAACTTTTATGCCATTTGACAAATATGGCTATAAGACTTTGTATAAACCCCATAAACATGTCTAAATAGATATTTTATGACCTCTTACATGATTTTTACCTTTCCATGGGTGCTTTTACAACTTTTGACTCATTTAACCAATCTAGACCCAACTAGGATAATTATGACAACATTACAACTTGATTACATTTTCCTTACATATAGATTCCATTACATGGAATAATGTCACCAAACATATTAATGATCATTTTGGACTCAAATAACACAATATCACATGTGGATCTCTTGTATCCCTCTGGTGCCTAGGTGCTCCTGCACCATACTTCCGGCCTTCAAAATTTTCCAAGTCCCTTGGAAACATGGAACCAATAACCCTTTAAAGATACAGGACTGTCCTCAACATTACCTTCCCAAATACTCCTTCCAGTGGAGAATTAGTGGTTGAAACTCCATGGTGTCTTATCAGTCAAAGATCCATCTTTACCATTGCTGCTTCAAATCACCACAAAAAACCCTCCCTTGTGCTTCACCTAGGAGTCCCATCTTTCATCTTTGCCCTAGTCTCTTGGCAATCAATGGACCATCTCCTTGGCGCTAGACCTTCTCTTGGCCCTTGACAGACTTCCAGTGTTTGTACACACAACCCAACCTTCATATGCAGCAATATGAATAAGCACTTGCAACCAAAAAAGCATCAAAAAAATAAAATCCAAATCTTCAAGGTCCTGGTGTAGGTTTCCTCCTTCGGCGCTCTACCCACACACTCAAGATCTTCAAGCTCTGATACCAATTGATGCAGAGAGATAACTAGAAACTGATCAATCTCTAGGATTTTGATGATCCAATATCCTTAAATTAAATATGTAGAGGAAAAATTCAATGTAAATCAACAATTTATAATTTGGTTCCATTCACAAATCAAATCAACTCCCAACAAATCAATCAAATCTATTCTTCAAATATTATCTTTCTCATTTTCCCGGCAGTTTACATACCCTGTAAACTGTTATTCATACCTTTCCAAATAAATATCATATTGACAATCCCTTCGGTGAAGTCTTTTAAATCCAGATCCTCTAAAACATACCCAAATTTCAAGGAAATCCAACGGTTAGATAAAATGATGTGGTCTCTGCCCCGAGACCCATTTTGACTATCTTAAATCAAGAAGCACATGATTACTACCTGCTAGGGCATCATATTTGTCACCCAAAACTTAACCAAATAAAACAAGACCATATTCAAATGAAATCCCACTAATTCTACTTCCACAATATGTAAACGATTAATTTTTCCAATTCTTAAATCATAAGATACTTACAAACCATTGCATGTCACTCCATTGTAGGGGTTTTAAACCAGTCTTCACCAAAAATGACATAACTCTCACAAAAAATCATAAAATTCATCCAAACAAAAAGAAAATGAAAGATTACTACAATATATTTCTAATTAATCTGATGATAGGTCTCAAATCTTCCATATGAATTCGTACCATGCATCGCAACATAACTATTTTCTGGAATCCTAAATCTGCAAATACCAACTTTTACAAAAAAAAAACCATAACTTTCTCATTTCTCCATGGATCCGATCCAAACCAAATAAAAAATGAATTTTATTCACCATACTAACTATCTAAATTATATTTACATGGTTTTCAAACCATACATGGTCGTACAAGGCCTGGAAACAACACAAGAAACTTGAAAAACCAATCAAAACAACAAATACAAAGTGCTCCAAAAGATTTCAAATGTTCACTTTCTTTCCATTCTGCCTTGGTTCAAATTTAAAATATTTTTTATAGACTCCTTGGTATTTTGGACCATAAAACTACCTCTTATGATCATTAGACTTCCCTTTTACAACTTTTAATGCACTTTTACAATGTTGCATTTTTTCAACTTTACATCTTTATGACAACTTTTATGCCATTTGACAAATATGGATACAAGACTTTGTATAAACCCCATAAACATGTCTAAATAGATATTTTATGACCTTTTACATGATTTTTACCTTTCCATAGGTTCTTTTACAACTTTTGGCTCATTTGACCAATTTAGACCCAACTAGGACAATTATGACAACATTACAACTTGATTACATTTTCCTTACATATAGATTCCATTACATGGAATAATGTCACCAAATATATTAATGATCATTTTGGACTCAAATAACACAATATCACATGTGGATCTCCTATATCCATCTAGTTCCGAGGTGCTCCTGCACCATACTCCCGACCTTCAAAAGTTTCCAAGTCCTTTGGAAACATGGACCCAATAACCTTTTAAGGACACAGGACTATCCTCAAAATCACCTTCCCATATACTCCTTCCAGTGGAGTATTAGTGGTTGCAACTCCATGGTGCCTTATCAGTCAAAGATCCACCTTTACCATTGCTGCTTCAACTCACCACAAACAACTCTCTCGTGTGCCTCGCCCAAGAGTCACATCCTTCCTCTTTTCCCTAGTCTCTTGGTAATCAATGAACCATCTCCTTGGCCCTAGACCTTCTCTTTTCCCTTGACAGACTTCCAGTTTTTATACACACAACCCAACCTTCATATATAGCAAGATGGATAAGCACCTGCAACCAAAAACTCATCAAAAAAACAAAAACCAAATCTTCAAGGTCGTGGTGTGGGTTATCTCCTTCGGTGCTCTACCCACACACAAGATCTTCAAGCTCTAATGCTAATTGATGCAGAGAGATAACTGGAAACTTATCAATCTCTAGGATTCTGATGATCCAATCTCCTTAAATTCAATATGTAGAGGAAAAATTAAATGTAAATAAACAACATAATTTGGTTCCATTCACAAATCAAATCAACTCCCAACAAATCAATCAAATCTATTCTTCAAATATTATCTTTCTCATTTTCCTAGAAATTTAGATACCCTGTTAAATATTATTCATAAATTTTAGAATAAATATCATATTGGCAATCCCTTAGGTGGATTTGTTTCAATCCAGACCCTCTAAAACATACCCAAACCTCAAGTAAATCCAATAGTTAGATAAAAAGATGTGGTCTCTATCCTGAGACCCATTTTGACTATCTTAAATCAGGAAGCACATGATTACTGTCTACTAGGGCATCATATTTGTCACCCAAAACTTAACCAAATAAAACAAGACCATATTCAAATTACAGCCTGTGATTTGATAGTTAATATATGACGCGGAGAGAATTTACTTCGGTTCTTTCATGTCGGCTCATCCAAGGTTAATAGGTATCATTATCCATTAAAAATTATTAACAAATATACTTTGGTTTTGATAGGCTAATATGTGTGTGTTTTTTTAATATATATATAATTGCTCAACAAATTTGTAGTAATTGTAGCCTTTTTCTATTGGATAAGGTTTAATTTAGAAATAAAAAGAACCACCATATCCGTGTCATTTTCATTTAATTTTGCATTTATTTTGATGATATTTTAGTGGCATTTTTCTATGGGTTCTCATAGTGATATTAGCACATCTATGTCATTTTCATTTAGTTTTAGGTTTATTTTAAATGAAAATATTTTAATATAATTGTATATTGATAAGTAGTACACTTTTGTGTTAGGCTAGGTTCATAATGGGATGCTTATCCATCTTCCTTAAATTAAAAGATGGAATATAATTACATGAGATGTTAACAAAAACTATTAAATAATGACATATAATAATAATAAAAGTATTTTAAAAAAAATGTATGAATCATGTACAAAAGTTTCATTACTACGATGAATAAAATATTTTTTAATGAAATAAATATATTAAATTAAATGGTAAATAGATATATACTATTAGAGTAATAGTCTCTTGGGTTATTAATTAAATCATTATGATCTAATTACTAACTCACCTATTCACTCTAGTTGCTTAAGCTAACCTTAGGGTTTCCCTTTTTAGGGTTTCGTGATTCCTTTTATAAGGATTCACCTCTTTGTATTTGATAAGGAGTTTTTCACTTTGCATTGTATCATCTTGAAACATATTGTTAATATATTTTTTTCTTGTGCATATGATGCCTCTGGCTTTTTGGCCTCCATAGTTTTCCTATCTTTTGTATCTTGCTTCTTTCGTGTGACAGGGTTATGCATGCAGGTGTTCTTGGGAGAATAGGGTTTTTCCTATTCTAACATGGTATCAGAGTCATCTTGTTGCTCGTTGTTCATATTTTGTCGAAGTGTTTCAAAAGCTGGAGGTTTTTCTGGCTTTCTCGAAGCTTTTTATGTGGATTTAGGGGGGCCTTTATTTTTGGTCATTTTGGGCTCAAACAGACATTACTGTTGTGCTCAGAGCGCCCAAAAACCTTAGAATCCATATAAAACTTGTCCATTTTGGACAACTTGGCTCCGAGGCAAAAACATTTTGGTTTCTAGTGCCATACGGGCACAAAAACCGAGAAAAATTAAAAAATAAAAATAAAAATAAACCATTTTTCATGGTTTTTTGGGCGTTTAAACAACGCTACCAATGTTTTAATTGGCGCAACCACTGCGTCGCCGTCGGTCCACCATCGCCCGGCCAGCGCTTGGCCCGCGCTCGGCTCTGCGCGGCCCCCACCGCCCTGCGCACTACCACCACTGCGTCCGCCGACCTCTGCTCTGTCAGCCCCACTGGCCTCCGCCTGCGCCTCTCGGCCGTTGCCGGCACCAACCTTGCCACCACCCGGCTCCGGCACCACCGCCCAACTCCAGCTCCACTGCCCAGCTTCACCACCCAGCAGCGCCGCCCCGCAGGCCCCTTTTAGCCCAACAGAAGGTCACATGGGTGACTGGGAGCTATGCTCCAGCCCCCTACGTGCGCCATGTGCCTAGGGGCTTTGTTTTTCAGCCCCAGGGGCTTAAAACCTAGTTTTGGAGCCTTTTTGACCCTCCTTCACTATTTTCGCTCTATCTGGAGCATACAGGGGTATTCTTCCGACTTCCATATATCGTCGAAAAGCTCTTTCCGAGCAATTTTCAATGATGGAGGTTGGGGTTTTGGGTTATTCCATTTTGATAGTGTTTTTTTTTCAAAGTCCAATGTCTATTTTCTGCCTTTCGAGAGCCATATCTGGCTCATCCAGACTCCATTTTTGGCAAACCAGTCATCGTTGAAAAGCTGGTTCAGTGAGTTTTTCAGTTGTAGGGGTCTTTTATCTAGATTCTACTCTAGGTTCTTTCTCCTTGAATTTTTTCTCTTTCGCACTCTGGCGGATTACTTGGGTTCTACAGGTCCTGGGATCTCTTCTTTTGTTCTTCTGGCTCACTCTTCTTTCTAACTTCTGAGAATTGTATGCTTCTCTTTTGTAGAATTCTCTTTTCTGTAAATGCACTGAGATAAAGTGCCTACTTTTGCATATCTGGGGTTTTGAACACCTTGTGTTTGTTTTGTCCTCACACTCAGTTATAAAGTGCCATGGGGGGTTATGATGTTTTTCTATTTTGTGCTCATCCACCTTTGTCAAGTGAGCATACCTTCCATGACATTAGTCCATGCTATGTGTCGGTGACACCACCCTTTATCCTATGCTTGTACTTTTGTTGCACTGTTGGTGTTCCTGATTCTTCTTTCTGCAGATGTTTCTGGCATTGCATTTCAGTGTTCCTGTCACCCCTCTCCCTGTTCAGCATTATGGGGGGGTTCACCTGTTGGCTCTTTTACTTCCTTGCTTCAGTTGAGTGATCTACATATTCTATTTGTGTTTCTATGTACTAGGCAAATGCAGTGGCTAGGCACCTATGCATTCCGGTGAGATGGATCATCTACTATATAGAAACTCATTCATTCCTACTTTTGGAGGTCACCTCTTCAATTGATCAGCTCTTCAGACTTTGTCTTCTCTACCTGGTCATGCACTATTTCAGTGGGGGTTCCAGCAGTTACTTCTGACAGTGTTTGCAGCTTCATGCTTCGAAGATGCTTCTTGCTCTTTCTTGTTCCTTTCTTTGGGACTTTCCCTAGATTGGAGGCTTAGTTTCCTTCATCTAGTCTATCTCTTTTTGGGGTAGATTTTTTCCCACTGGGTTTTCCCTATTTCCCTGCTTTACAGAGATTTCTTGTATTGGGTACGTGATCAGGCCTTGTTGTCGGGACCCTTCTTTCCTGCTTTCTACAGTAGGCTCCTAGGTTTTTGCTTCTCCCTAAGCTTATCTTAAGGGGGGGTGTTAGAGTAATAGTCTCTTGGGTTATTAATTAAATCATTATGATCTAATTACTAACTCACCTATTCACTCTAGTTG
>MU215591.1:317830-337561 GCA_018584345.1 Thuja plicata
CGAGTCTTTTGTTCAGACCCTCCTATGAAATACTTATGCAAGCCTATCTAGTGAGTTGTGATTTATTAGACCTGATTCCTTCATTGGTTTCATTCCTCTATACTGAGATCCAAATCCTAATTTTGGTACATCACCTAGTAGGTAGTTTGCTTTCATGTATTTTCCCTTTCATGCACTCCTTCTATCCCTTTCCCTCCAAAGTTTACTTTCCTGTTTAAAAGCAAGATAAGGTGATTATCCAAGAGGAACCAACCTAGAATCTGGAGGTCTCATCTCAGTTAGCATAAGGTCCCACAACCTTGAGATGACTCCCTTGTTATACTGGATTATCAAGACCAAGAGAGCTTGAGATCAGAGGTGCAAATTCAGTGTATAACAATTATAAAATGGTACTGGATCCTCAAGATAAGCTAGTGGGTAATAGATTGGAATGGAAGGGTAGTGAATAATTCTTTTGGAATAAGATGATTGGAAATAATAGACTAATTGAACCACTTAGAGGGTGCAAAAATGATGATAAAGACATTTGGTATACTTGGTGCAAATTTCAGAAAGATGGTAGAAGGATCTACTCTAGAATTGATAGATTTTATTTTAATAATGAATTCTTCAATTGTCAGAAAGATGATGTAGGAAGAATGGTTAGGGTGTGTTTCAATGTGTGTGCCCTTGGTCTCAGTCAAGACATGCAATGGTTGGTGACAAGGTTTTAACAACCTCCTATGGATTCTATAAGTCTAGTGGTTGTATCGGGGATTAACAGTTTGAGCTTTTGGTGCAATGACAACCACCCAATCTACCAAATTGTATCTGATATAAGGTCACAGGTTCCAACCCCATGCATGTCCTGAGGGTGAGATTGTTGCAAGGTGTGCGCCCTTGGTCTTGGTTAGGACATGCAACAGTTGGTGACAAGGGTTTAACAACCTCCTATAGATTCTATAAGTCTAGTGGTTGTATCGAGAATTAACAGTTTGAGAGTTTGGTGCAAAGAAAACCACCCAATCTAACAAGGGTGATCCCTTTACACTTCCAGACCATCACCCCATCATTGAAAAATTCACTCCTATTGGTTCTACTATTAAGAGCCGCCCTCAAGACAAATTGTTCTACCTCAACACCTCCTTGTTGGATGGGGCAGGAATGTATAATGTAGTGTATATAATAAGATGGTACAAAAAAGAAGTTGTGAAACATAGTAATGCAAGGAGTAGATGGGCCTAGAACACTGAAAGTTGGAAATCTTTGTTTCAAACAATTAGGGGGAAAAGGCTAAGGATGCTAGATGGATGGAAGAAACAATTCATGAAGATCTCTCCAAGGCATAAGATGATATGAAAGATGATTCCTCCTCTGAAGAGATTGCATCTAATTTAAAAAAGACTAAAGATGCCCTCATAAAAGTGCAGAATGATAAGCTCATAGGAGCCAAAATCAGAACCATGAATAAGTGGGTGGAACATGGTGATAGTGGGTCAAAATTCTTTTTTAACCTACTCAAACATAAAGAAGCCAAAGTCAGGATTGAGGAGATCTAAGAAGATGGATCTAAAATTGAGGACCAACAGAGTATTGTCCAAGCGTTTGCACAATTTTACCAGAAGCTCTTCACTTTGGAGGATAGTGGGGAGAGGGTGGTTGAGGCCAAAAATAAGATCAAACATATTGTACCTAATAAAGAAAGGGAGGAAAAAATTTCTCTGCTCATAAAACCTATAAGTATAGAGGAAATTAATGGTGTTATAAAGACAATGGCACTGGATAAGGCCCCTGGACCTGATGGTCTACCTATAGAATTCTATAAGAAAAATTTGTAGTGGATTGGACAAGATTTTCTAGAGGTTTATGAGGAAGCATCTGTACAAGGATCCCTAGGTGGAGAGATCAATAGTGGGCTTATCAAGATTATTCCCAAGGAGGGTGATAGATCCTTGATTAAAAATTGGCACCCTATCACACTCCTTAATGTCTCTTACTAAATTTTGGCTAAAACGCTAGCTACTAGGCTTAAAGAAATCCTTCCCAGGATTATAAACTACAATCATACCAGGTTTGTTAAAGGCAGATACATGTTGGAAAACTTGGTTACATACTGGGAATCTATGGAATGGGATAAAGAAAGAAACCAGCAAGCATATATGCTCTTCCTAGACTACGAGAAAGGATATGAAAGGATTGAGTGGGAATTCATCTATTTGACGATGGAAGTATGAGGCTTCCAAAAGGAGTTTTTTTAGAATGGTCCAAACTTTGATGACAGGTGCTCTGGCTAGGGTAGAAGAAAATGGTATTAGATCATATAGCTTTGAATTAACTAGATCTATTAGGCAAGGCTGTCCTCTTTCACCAACCCTTTTTGTGATAGTTGCAGATGCAGTAAGATATCTTATCTCAAATGAGTTACTCCTACCAAGAGTCAAGGAATTACGAATTCTAGAAGGTAAAGAAGTCACCAATATAGATTTTTTTGATGATATAAAACTAATTATGAGGCTTGAGGTTAAGAATCTATTATATTTATGAATAAGATGGAATGGTTCTATACAACATCAAGTAGTAATATTTCAATGGAAAAATCCATCTACCTAGGATGGACAAAGGAACCTCCCCAATAGATATCACAATGGAGATTTAGATGGGAGGGGCTGAACTATCAAGTCAAATATATGGGTAGCCCATTCTCCATAAGCCCAAACTTGAAAATAACGTGGGAATGGGTTAAACAAAGAGTAGATAAGAAATTAAAAAAATGGGATAGCCAATACTTATCCATGGCTGGAAGAGTGTAGGTTTGTCAAAAAATCCTTTCTTGCTATTCAATATATTACTCCTCAGCTTGGATTTTTTGTCACTACTAGTTTAACACTCTCCAAAAAAGTATCAGATACCATCTTTGGTTTGATGGTAGGGGTAATAAAAAAGGGCATGTTGTGAGATGGGAATGGTGTACCACGAAAAATAAAAATGGGGGATTAGGGCTGAAGGACCTAAGGATTCAAGGAATATCTCTTTCCACTAAATGGATTGAAAAATCCATGGAGAGAGATGAGCCATGAAATATTTTGATAAGAAACAATATTATTAGAGGGTATCCTAAGAGAGGAAAGAACTGGAAGAACTTATCTCTTAATGGAATCCTTGCAGGAGAAGTGTATGTTAAAGAGAAAGGATCAGGTGTGTTTAAATCATTATGGAAAATTTGGGACTATGTTAAAAATATATATAGAAAACATTAAGGTGAATCACTGCAAGAATTTGATTTGTGGAAATAGTTCTATATGGTGGAATTTGAAATACAAGGAGAAACCTCTTACACTGTTACGAGGATTTTCAGCTAGACTATGCAATGAAAAAGGAATATCCTATATGGATGAAATCATCCAAAATGAATCACTTATTAGATGGGAATATTTGAAAGTTAGATTTGGCTTACCAGCCTCTCAGTTTAGAACCTACTTTGTTTTGTCTGAAGCATGTAAAGAACTTAATCTCCTTAAAGATTGTTATGTTGAGATTATCTGTCACCTTATTTTCAAATGGTCAAATGGAACCTTTCTACCCAAGATAAAATCTAAATAGATATATTCCCTCCTAGATAATGACTCCTCCATCTTCCCCCATGTAAACTCTTGCTAAAACCTCTGCCTTATTCCCTTGAATGGACCAAAATCTTTTGTAATTTATGGGCCTCCCTTACTGAACCAAAAATCAAATACTTCTTGTGGTGACTTCTCTTGCACAGAATTCCTCTCAGAATCCCCAATGGTGATCCCTCTATTTGTAGCTTTTGTAGACTCCTAGAGTCTTTTTCTCATGTTTTTTTTACTAGGCCCTTATGTTTTTGAGATTTGGAGAATCTTTAGCTTTTCTGACAGAGTTATCTTCTCCTAACTTGAGATATTATCTGGTAACATTAAGGGTCTTAAGAAGTCTTTTAATAAATTTTTTGGCCTTCTCTCTTCCTTAGTCATGTGGTACATATGGAAATTAAGAAATGATAATGTTTTTGGTGTAATTTACAAGAACCTTACTAAGTCTCTGAGGAGGCTCATATTTCATAAAATTCATGTGCAGGCAACAATTGTCATAAAGATAAAGAAGAAGAAGCTCGAAGAACTATTCAAAGATGGTATGGTAAGGATTGGATCTTGGGAAGTCTCTCATGGTTTCATTTGGAAAAGAGAGAGTTAGGAACTTTCCCCTTTTGAGATATCTCTACATGGTTTTATGGAGGAAGTGGCAGCCTACAAAAATGGTGAGAGCCAACAGAGAGATCAAGGCATCAGAGTTATTCCACTCACTGCTATACCAATAGTAGAGGCTCCTATTGTTTAGATTCTTAGACACATGTATGAACAACACATCAGGGATGATAGGGTCCTTAGGTGGATGGAAAGACAACATGGCTGGATAGCGTGGTTCCCACATAGGGAGGGAGATATTTTGTGACAACACATGTTTGACATCTCTTTGAAATATTTTGTGACAACATATGTTTGAGATATTTTGAGCTCATATTTTGTGACAACAGTGATAGACTTCTTGATATGTAATGTATTTTCTGGTATAAAGACTTGACATGTGCTGCTAGACAGTTATGCAGGATAGTTTAGACTCTAATTTTGGTCATGTAAACTTTCAACATAATTGTATATGTTATGTTGGTATTATTACAACACCTATTGTAATGAGATTTTTATGCTAACATATATCCTTAATAGAAAAAAACTCTACTACATGTCAACATTCTTTCAATTACATCTTTTTCATTTCAACGTTAATTCCTATTTAGGGGCTTGACCAAGGAAAGCCCCTCCCCACAAAAATTTTGCTTCCTTTTCTGTGTGTAAGAGTAGGAAACGAAGTTTCATATCTGTATTTATAGAGCTACAAAACCAGTGACAGGTCTACTATAGATTTTAACAAGTTTTGTACTTCTAGGATAAGGCTGACTTGGGTCAACACTATCCTTTGCCTCTGCATTTTTCACAGTTAGAAGATATAAGTCCCAGGGTTCCAGATGTTAGGATTAGGTAATACTGAGAGGGAGGGTGAATCAGTATTACAACACTTAAAATAAACTTTGAACCAATTCAACATAAACCATAAGCACACTGAAATCAAAGAAACATAAACAAATAACACAGTACACATAACACCATTATTTATTGTCGAGGAAACCCTGGCCAAGGGAAAACCCCGATGGAGATGATAGCCACAAGCATGCACTAAAGTATAGTGTCCCTGTTAGGAGACCTAGCCCTGTTAGGAGAAGAATATTAAATAGTAAAATTCCTTGTTAGAGGAATAACAACCCTGTTAAAGGTATACAACACCCTGTTAAGGGCCAACTGAGCATACAACTCTTACAATATACTTCTATTACAAAGTGTTCTCACTAATGAACAAAATAAGCATCAGATTTGCTTAGATAGTTCCTGTTATATCTCTTCAATGATCTCTGTCATTCTCTTCTCTGCCATTCGCATCTCCCAAAACCATATCTTACATCACATAATTCACTCTACAAAATATATATATATATATATATATATATATATATATATATATATATATCTTTATCATTTGCTAAGTTGACTCTCTTAGCTAAATATTACAGAGTCGACTCTCAATAAAAAATACATTTGATAAAGAAAATATCAAATACATAGTCCACACTCCTACATAATAAAAATATAGATTATCAAAGAACATAATCTATCTTAGCTTTCCAGGAGTCCACGTCATACTCCCCAAATCATCGCTTCAATCCAACAGCTCTGTATCACTGTTCTTCTACTGTCGTCTATCTTTATTTCACCGTAACTCTCTGAAAACTTTACCAAAATGAAATTTATCTTAGATGAAGGTCATACATACTCTATAGTATCTCCCTCTAATATTTCACATCATAACTCGTCGATCTCGATCTTCGATACCCAAAATACCTTTGTATTTCTGCTTTGTACTTAGTCAATCTCAGAATAGAATTACCAAAATTTAACTCTGGATCAATTGATCAATATGCCAGATGTGTTTCCATAAATGAAAACCAAAAAGTGAATCATAGCACACAAAATTGATCACTTGCCAACAATCTCTCCCTTTGTCATTGATGGCAACACTTAACAAAAAAATGACTAAGTGTTCCAACAAAACAAAAACCGTCTCTTCTTCTTCTTCTTCTTCCTCTATTTTGTTTTTCTCTTCTCCCTTATACATTATCTTCTCCTCTTCTCCCCTATTTATTTTTATCTTCTCTCTTCTCCCCCTTTGACAAAAAGGACAAATGTGCATAAAAGTAATAAAACTAGTGCTTGCTTACCGATTTCAGAATATCTTGAAAGGAATCTTCCAAGATCTTCACTTCTGTACTCCATGACTTAAGAAATAGTTGACTAACATGAATTAGTCCATTCAATGAAAATTATGTTGTCTCTACTTCTTTCAAATCTGTTGGCATAGAGTTAGCTAATGATTCTATAGTTTTATCCATGTCAGATAAGTGGGCTTCAATAATTGATAGCTTAGGAGTGATTAAACTCTTCAGAAAACCAAACCCTATCATAACTCTCCCTTTCTTAATATCCAATACATTTAGTTTAGCCAAAATTCTCATTACTTCTTTGTCCAACTCCATTATAGATTGTGAAGAGGTCTCACAACTATACATCATGGTATTCAAAGTTTCCCTATCCTTGGCAATAATGTCTTCAATGTTTTGAACATGCCTGATAAGATTCATGCAATAATTGAATAGTTTCCTGACATGTGAAACACAACTCTTAGAATTTGTTGTACTAGTTCTCAGAATGCCCAAGTCCCATGAGATAGACTAGAAAACTTCAAACAATTTCTTCTCTAAGTAGTTCCTCTCTATCTTTCCTTCTGCAATCTTTACCAAGTTCTCATTATGACCATCAAACTCATCAAGTGCCATCTTCAAGTTTTCTATATCATCTCTATTCTGGAAAAAAATAGGTACTGGAAGAAATCTATTTATAGTATCAATTGCTCTAGTCATTACCTTAGTCTTCTTGTCACTCTTCTACATTGATCTCTCCTTTTCTTTAGTAAGTGCAGTGAAAGCTAAGCTCACCAGCTCATCCTCATCCATACAATCAACATCAATATCTGTAGGTTTTTATTTCCTTGCCAACAATAAGATAGAAGATGTGTTTACCTCAGTTTTGATTTCATCTTTTTCTTCTTCTCCTTTTTTCTTGATTTCTTTTTGTACTTCCTCTCTCTGTTCATCCTCTTTGCATTCTTCATCCTTCTATTCTTCATTATCTGCCATAGCACTATCAATGTTTCCTTAAAAAGGGTCCTTCTCATCATGAGAAATGTCAAGTTTCACAAGCACACTAGAAACATATAAATATGGTTGTGTTTCATCTTCACTTCTCTCAATCCTCTATTCTTTAGGTGGTGATTTCTGTTTGGTGGATCTAGTGCTCACTCTAGGAACCAATTTTACTTCCTGTGAGGTTTTATATGATGAAGAAGGGGTGTCAATGATTGTAGTAGGTGCAACAGCTATCATCACAACTTCAGGATGTGGAAGGGCTAAATTACTAGCACTTTCCAATCCAGAAGATCATTCTACCAGTTTCCACTTTACTTCTCTCAAATCTTCCTTAGTCAGTCATGCCTTAACTCCACATTCACGAATAATGTTTTCAACTCTTCTTTTCTTCAAACCCCTGGTTTGTTCTTCTCTTACCTCAACTGATTTTTCTTCATAAGTACCCCATCTTTTCTCAGATGAATCCATCTTAGATGCTAGAACATGTTTGATCTGCATGGTCTATACTTCTGAACTTACTTCATATCCCATAAGATAACACCATTTCTTTCTTGGAACAACTGCCTCAAAGCATACACAATTGGTTTCAACCATGAAACAAATTGTATCATTATATTTATCAAATAAATATTCAGGAATCATGTATCTTTCTTTCATTTTCCTCTGAATAATTTTGATCATTCCAAATAGTTCTCCATCAACCCATGTGTTTTTTTATCTTATATAGCTCTATGAAATCTGAATACCAATAGGTATCCCTATTCTCCAACCACTAGGGTGCATTCATAGAAATCTGTGCTCAATGTGTATGTACATATGTATTAGAAATGAACCAAATTTGAAGGCTTTGGATTTGTCTTTCTTTATCAACTTCACATTTTCCAAAAAATGTTGTGCCAACACTTCACATAGGTTATACTTTGTGTTTTCTATCACCATTTTGTAGGCCATCATAATAAATCCAGAAGATACAAAATTAGGTCTACTACTGTAGTAGAATTTGTAGCCAAGTATCATAGTAATCAATCTCACATCTTGCTGAAAGATGTCATTCACTGTCATGGCTTGCCTATCCCATTTTGAATGTGTTAGGGTTTCAACTTGCTTCTTAACATGCTTCTTTGCTATAGGAATGATTCCAGTATTGTTCAATCCAGTAATATCATGTATAAAGTTACTACATATCTTCACAGGTTGTTCGCCTATCCAAATAAACTGATCATGTACTATACTCAACAATATCTTAAACCATTCTTCTTCACTGAATTTGTGTAAATCCAAAATCTTCATAATTTTTATCTCATTAACATGTTTGTATTCATCTCTTATAATGTCATTATCAGTCATGTACTCCATTTCAGTTGAAATGTCATCAATACCAAGTATGTCATACTTGCAATGAATGTATGCCCTAATGTCTTCTACATGCAAGATGCCATGAGGTGTCTGAGAAAATGCTCCTTCAGGGTCTTCTTCATAGGATTTGAAAGGATGTTTCTTGAATTTATACCTAGGTCTATCCACAACATCAAATATCATGGGTGCATCCATAGTTTCTGTATAAGTAGATGATGTAAATACCTTTCACATGTTGAAATCTGAATATTCACTTCGATTGATAATGAAAGGTAATTTTTAAATGGTCTGAATCTCCTTTCTCTCTGATCTCCTTAGGTCGCTCTTCATCAAATGGTAAGGAAATAGATAATCATTAGGTGCTTTATACAATTTTAAGTCATTAAAATCTCTCATTACCCAATGTTGTCCAGTCGGCTATAAATCTTGCGATCAAAATATATACATCAGTTGATGTTGCGATCTCAAATATATGTTCGCTGATATCGGCCATGATCACCATTAAGCTCGCTAGGGCTCAATCCACATAATAAGGGGCGGGATATATTATGATATCTTTATCCAATGCTCCCCCTAAGGCCATGATCGGCCAATTAGGTCGATTCAGCTTTGTTAACATCAACTGAAGATCTAGTAGCATCTATTGTCTCTCCCTGAACCAATATATCACTTGTCTCCTTAATCTTCCATATCTTTCCGCTACTATTATCTTTTGCTTTCTTGAAACAATTATCAAAGTCATTCTTTAAATTTGCAACTTTTTTTCCAATATTATTGCCATTCTTCTATGTATTCATAGGAGGTGGTACTCTTCTATGGTTTAATCCATTATACCTGCAATACTTTTCTATATGACCTAGATTTTTGCATTTGTAACATATAGGAGGTCTTATGTCATGATTTACTTGTAGCTTAAAAAACTTCACAATGTGTCCAATGTTATTACATCTGTAGCATGTAGGTTTCACAGTATGCTCTCCTTTATTGTCTTGTCTATATCCAGATTGATTAAGTTTCCTGCATTCTGCCTTCTTGTGTCCATATGCATTACAGTTAAATAAAAATAGTCAAAAAAAGACTTAAAAGGGACATTACCTCTGCGGTCTCTTTTCATGTGTCCAAACTTATTACAACCAAAGCATCTACCTTTGAAAGGTCTGATATGCTCTTTAGGTTCTTCAGGAGTAGGTTTTTTTGCATCAATCTTCCCATCTGGTTTCTCTTCTTGATTCTTTGAGAATTCAACTTCATTGAAGCCAATAGCAGTCATATCACCTTTAGGTTTTTGTCTATCTCTTTGTTCATCGATCAAATCACTGCTAAAGTGAAGTTTCTCAATATGTCTCTTTGCTTCAAATAGAGAACCTTTTATGATCTGATTGTATTTCTCCAATTCTAGATACTTCTTTTTATAGTGGTCAGCCTCATTCTTCATTTGTTCCATCAAAACAGTTGCACTATTCAAAGCTTCTTCAATCTTGTTTTTAGCATCTTTCTCTTGGTGAATTTCTTTAGTCATTCCTTTTTTTTCAAGCTTCAAAAGGTCATTCTCTTTTTCAAGTTGCTTTATCTGATCTGAATTATCATTTTCTGAGTCTTCTTTTATCTAAACCACAAGATCTTGTCTTTGACTTCTTGAAAGTTCAAGTTTTTATTTTAATTTCTTTATGAATCCATCTACTTTCCTTAGATTGAATTTAAAGTCTTCATTCTCAACTTTAACTTTATCAAGGTCTTCAAGTGCAACTTCAAAATTCTCCTGTAAATTATATGAATCCATTATGATCTCCCTTAAGTTGTTAAGCTTTCTCTCCAAGGGTCAAAAGCTCTGATACCAATTGTTATTATTAGGTAATACTGAGAGGGGGGGTGAATCAGTATTACAATTCTTAACATAAACTTTGAGCCAATTCAACATAAACCATAACCATACTAAAATCAAAGAAACATTAAAAATTAACACAGTACACATAACACCATTATTTTTTGTCAAGGAAACCCTAGCCAAGGGAAAACCCCAGTGGGGATGATACCCACAAGCATGCACTAAAGTATAGTGTCCTTGTTAGGAGACCTATCCCTATTAGGATCTGAATATTACATAGTAAAATTTCTTGTTAGAGGAATAAAAACCCTGTAAAAGGTATACAATGCCCTGTTAAGGGCCAACTAAGCATACAACTCTTACAATATTCTTTTGTTACAAAGTGTTCTCAGTAATGAACAAAACAAGCATTAGTTATGCTTAGATAGTTCCTGTTATAGCTCTTTAATGATCTCTGCCATTTGCATCTCCCAAAACCATATCTTACATCACATACTTTTCTCTACAAAATATCTTCATATATATCTTTATAATTTTCTAAGCTGGCCATCTTAGCTAAATATTACATAGTCAACTCTCAAAACAAAATACATTTGATAAAGCAAATTTAAAATATATAGTCGGTGCTCTTACATAGTCAAAATATATATTATCAAAAAATATAATCTATCTTAGCTTTCCAGGAGTCCACATCATACTCCCCAAATCATTGCTTCAATCCAAAAACTCTGTATCATTATTCTGCTACTGTCGTCTGTCTTTATTTCATTGTAACTCTCTGTAAACTTTACCAAAATGAAATCAATCTTTGATGAAGGTCATACATACTCCATAGTATCTCCATCTAAGCTCTCATGTCATAACTCGTTGATCTTGATCTTTGATACCCAAAATACCTCTGTATTTCTACTCTGTACTTAGTCGATCTCATAATAGAATTACCAAAACTTAACTCCAGATCAATCGATCAATATTCCAGATGTGTTACAATAAATGAAAACCAAAAAGTGAATCATAACACACAAAATTGATCACCTTCCAACACCAGATCCATAATAGGTTCTATTTATGACAACGTAGTGACAGTCAACTCCAGATCTAAAAATTTGGACTTATCCTTCCCATTTCAAGGTGGATTCATTCTCTCTTTTCATATATCATTATTACATATCATTCCTTATATAATTTATCACAAAAAGGAATACCAAATAAAACCTCAACCTCCATATTTTGTGTGGATCATGAATTTTCACCCTTTCTCTCTTGGTTGTGCAAATTGGATTCACCTTGGAGGGAGTTTGGTATCCTAATGTGTATGGAATTGGTGGTCTACCTTTGATCATCATTTTCCATATCACATAAATTTGTGAACCCATCGATTTCATGCATTATACTTTGTGATTTTGTAGTTAGATCTTCTTTGTGTGCATTGATTTGTCTTTCTTTTGCATCATAGTAGATCCTCTCTTTCCTATTTTGGGATCTAGTTTATAACATGGAACTCTCTAAATTGGATTGGTGTGCAATTACTTATGTCATTACCTTTCTTCTTCTCTTTATCAAACATATGGAGTGAATCAAAGCATGTTGCATTTTGTTACATTTATATTCTTTCATATTATTCTTTCATATAGCATAATGAGATTAACACATATATCTATTCATTATAAGGCATATTTCAAACTTGTTATCAAATTTTCATGTGTCTTTCTTCTTCACATCTTAACTAAATGCATGAAATACATAGATAACATAAAGGCCTTTGCTAATGAATCTAACTCTAATCTGATTCCTCAAAATCAACCTCCTATCAATCATATGGAAACTAATGTTTGTGATCAATATCAAAATATTCAAAACAATATTCATAATGCATATGTTAGACATTTCTTAGATGATTTCTCTCAAAAAATAGGGAATATTCCTCCTTCTTCCCAACATAAAGATATTAAGAATGATGATGTTCCTACTTCCCTTTCTCCCACTCCTAAATCTCAAAAATCCGCATCACAATCTATACCACATGATCAAGGATTTAGTGACCATAGCCTTGAAGCTCCTCCTAATCCTCCACAAACATGTCATGTTCCTCAAACCAAAATTGTATATCAACCACAACCACCCTCCCATGAACCTTCATCTTATGGTGACAGTGAAGCTTTGGCTAGAAGAATCTATCTAGATATCAAGTATCATTCTAATATGAGATTTCCTTATCGAATCTGTTACAACCCATATACTTAAAATGGTGAATTTTCTTGTTTCTTTCATTACACTAATACAAATTCCCTTTGTGATTGTGTTAAATTTAAACAATTTTTCAAGATTTAATTGATATACGTCTACTTCTTTTAACACCTGATATCATACATTTCTTGTATATACCTTAGTAATTTTCCCCCTATTATGTTGTTCTCTATTATGCAACATTAATTGTACAATAAGCACTAAGGTCATCATAATAGTCTCTCTCTCTCTCTCTCTCTCTAAGTTGGGGGGCAAGAGATCATTTCTTCTTCCTTCTTCTGGGGATCCATTTTCTCCCTTTATTGGCATGTTTATTTTATACAATGACATCCTTTCTAGCATGCATTTGTTGTTTCCATAAGGATATTGACATCTTGAGTTGCAACCTTATGTTTTCTTGCACACACATATCATTTATACATAAGAGGCCATCTAGGGATCCTTAAATGTGTTTTCCCTTCTTTCTCTTTCTTTTTCTTGAATCCAATATCCATTGTGATCTTGCATATTTTATACTATGATATACTTGCTTACAAGGATTTATTGTTTTACACAAGGATTTTCATCCCGAGTTGCAATATTATGATTGATTGAAGGTACATACTATTCAAGATCTATCAATTAAACCACATATTGGATTTCTATTCTTCTATCCTTTTTTGGGGTCCATTATCTCTTTGTGTTAATCTCTCTTATACTTTTATGTCCTCTCATGTATGGACTTGTTTTTTTTTTTATCTTTCTCCTTAATGAGATTAGTATCCTCCTTACAATTGATTCCTTACTTGGAAGTGCATATCTTGTATACTTGGGTTGACCACTAAGTAGGCATAAGGTGGAATCCTTCCTCCCTTTTTCTCTCTCATCTCCTTGGATTTTCTATTATTTAATGGTGGTACATTATTTTTGGCATGAGATCCTTTGTTTCACACAAGATACTAACATATTTGCATAACAATCTTTTTCATGCCTCAAAGCGCATGTTTATCATTTAACAATCATCATTTCCTTTCTTTCCTTTATGACTTGCTTACTTTATATGTGATGTCTTTTCTAGAAAAATATGTCCATTTTCTTAGAATTTTTTATCTATTATGAACTAGCTATCAATAAACATTTATTATATTTTTTCTTTCCTTCACACTTTGGGGGAAAGCTTTCTTTTACATTATTTTCTCTCTTTTGTCTAAGGATCTACTTTCCCTAGTAAAATGGAATTTGTTTATCATGTGACATTCTTTTCTTATAAATATTTTTTTGTTTTGATTGGGATTCTCTCTTATGAAAGAGGTGTGCATCCTTGATCACATCCTCTTATTTATTTACAAAACTATGCTCATTATAAACACACTCCCTTACTATGCATTTCAAAGTCTATTATCCTTCATCAAGAATCCCTATTTCACCTAGCGATAGGGGGATAAATAAGGGCATTCTTGTTCTCCTCCCCCTCTTTGTCTTGAAGTTAAAATATTTGTTCAAGAACTCCTCTTGAAGGTAGATGTACGTTCTTGTAGATAATATCTCTTCCTTTCAAGAGTCTCTTCCCACAAACAAAATAACCTTTCATCATTATCTATATTCTTATCTCATAAGAGTCAACACTCCTAGCTAAGTTTATGGCATGCATTGTTGTTTTAAGGATATATTCTTGTTAATTAGAAGCAGGTATCCTTGATTCTCTTCCTTTTGATGTCTCATGTGTTTCCATCATAAGGAGGAGGGCATACATGCAACCTCCCTTGTATATTATATGAAGTTTTTGTTCTTTTATCCATAGACTCATCACTTTTTGCATATTCACATGGATTTTTCCATAAAGACTAATCCATGAACATGGATTCACAACAAAATTTCTAAGGCTAATCCCTAGAAAAGGATTCATATAGAATTTCCAAGACTAATACATGGACATGGATTGTTCATGAAATTTATATAAGATTGATCCCTAGAAATAGATCCACATTGAGATGATAGTTTTTATAAGACTGATCCCCCAAATTTGTTCCATGCACAAAATAAAGCCGCCCCCCTACACAAAAAAGGTAAGAATTGACAAGCATAACACAATTTTATAGACTATCAATTATCTCTCTCATGATTATGCTAGTAGGTTAGACCATGGAGTTTGTATTTTCTTTGGTGATGCTCTTGTTCTTCCGATGTGATCATTTGTGCTCTTGCAATAGCTTTCCAAACATGATATTAGTGGATAGGAAATTTTTTATTGAGGTCTCTTTCACTGGTTTATTTGGAGTTTTGTTTTAGTAATAACCTCTTTTGTGTCTTTTGTCTTTGTTTTTTTTATTTTTTCTTTGTTTTCGTGCCCTTTTACATGGATGTGGAGTTAAGATCCTTGGTTTGGGGGCTCACACCCTTAAACTTAGTGTTTTTATTATCTCTTTGCAATTCACCTATCATCTCTCTCATTCTTCTTTCTCTTCCTTTAACATGAGCATGAGATTGTATCATACTCCCACTAAAATAGGGGATAAATGTACCATCCTAAAAATTAAGCACTTGACTTCTTCTCATTTTGGGACCTTTTTAGCCAACTTTAGCATGTTTCTTATGGTAGGACCTCATATTCCACTTAAATGCATAATTAATTTAGATATAGGTCCCCCTCCTTCAAAATTGAGGTTTGCTCCAATTTATATGCATATTTTCCCCATTTTCCCTCCATTCATAATTCATTCCCCTTTAGGTCCTTTTACATGCATTTTACATCTCGAAAGTTGCCCATATTTCCTGACAAACAAGGCCATTTGGGGCTCCCTTTCAGCACACAACCCTAGGCCCTAGGCTAGCTCTAATAAAGCTTGCCTAGGCCAGGATGAATTGGGTAAACCTTGTCCTAGACTAGTCCAACTTAGGTCGGCCTTGTCCTAAGGAATTTTAATTTATTGGGCTCTATGCTCAATGCAGGTTTGTTTCTCCTAGGTGCATGATCGGGGTTGACCTTGCAAAATCTGAGCCCTGAAATATCTATAAAAGGATACCTCTTACCCTCATTTTGGTAATCCATTATTTATGCAAGAAATCCATCCTTTATGTGAAAAATTCATGAGCTATAATTGTGCATTCAAGAGATCCAAGTGCAAATAAACATCCATTGAAGGCATTCATTATCAAGAATTCAAGGTATTTTCTTCCAAGATCTAGCTCTTTTCCCCATTGGACACCAAGCAAAGGAGTTTGACATCAAGGAAGGAGATCTACACTTCTATATCAAGTCTTTCCCTTCTCTCTCCTCTTCTCTTCAACATTGAGGAAAATTACAACATCTACTCTATGAGGTTTTTTTATTACATGATTTACTTTTGGTTTTTTTGTTGAGTCAAAGCTATTGCATCAACATTCTTGATCACATTCTAAGGAAAATTGCATCTACATGGTATTATATATTCTATTGTTTATATATAATCTCTTCTTAATGTTATCATTCTTTCAATTACATCTATTTCATTTCAAGGTTAATTACTATATAAGGGATTGACCAAGGCAAGTCCATCCCCACAACAATTTCCCCTTCTTTTCGATGTGCTAGAATAGAAGACATGGTTTCAAATCTAGATTTTCAGAGCTACAGAACCAGTGACAAGTCTATTATAAATTTCAACAACTTTTGTGCTTCTAGGACAATGTTAAATTTATTGGACAAGGCCAAATTGGGCAAGCATGGTCCTTTGGCTCTGCATTTTTCACAGTTAGAAGATACAGGTCCCAGTCTTCCATATCCATAATAGTTTCTATTTATGAAAATGCAGTGATAGTAAACTCTAGATCTGAAAATTCAGCCTTCTCCTTCCCATTTCAAGGTGAATTCATTCTCTCTTTTCATTTATCAGTCTTACATATATCATTTATCATAAAAAGGAATACCAAATAAAATGTTCACCCCCTATATTTTGTGTGGATAATGAATTTTCACTTTTTCTCTCTTGGTTGTGCAAACCGGATTCACCTTGGAGGGAGTTTGGTATCCTAATGTATATGGAATTAGTGGTCTACAATTGATCACCATTTACCATATCACAAACCCAAAGCAACTGTGAATTCACCTTTTGGATTAGGGCCCTAGAAAAACATATCTTCCTCCTCTAGGGAACTACAAACTCTGCCATCCAAAATCTTAGCTATCTTCTAGTGATCCTCATTAGAGCCTCTACGAAGCCACTCATGAGGATCCCAACTAGAAATTTCAACCTATCCCAGATGCATAGATAATTTATAATTTTCAACGCTCATCCATCCTACCTCAAGGAAAATGTTACTCATAGAGTACATTTATGTGGGTATAAAGATAAGAGAAGAGGGAATCCATCCCAATAATCAAGACAAAATAAAGCCTTTGAACCTCTATTACAAATCCAACAAAATCATTTCTTAATTAATCAAGCCCCTCTCAGAGTGCTTCAAATTATAGTTCCTTTACCCTCATGTCCACAATGAGGAACATCCTCACTCTCCACACCTCTTAGATAATTTGTAGCGAGGATCCTATCAAAATCCTAGTCCTGATGACAACACCATCTCTAGTAACCTTTAGCTGCTAAAATATTATTGATGAAAGTAGTTTTTCAGAGGCCTAAACCCCTATCCTATTTCAGTCTATAGATTGAGTCCCACTTAACTAAACTTTTTTTCTAAGAGAAGATTGGCGGACCAAAAAAATTGATGAGATAGGGCATCAAAATCATGAATGAAATGAAGAGATGCTAACACAAAACATCTATAAAGAGGGAGAGGTTGAACCACACTTCGAGAAAGTCACCCACCCACTAATACATTTGGTGCTAAATTCCAATGACTAATTGTCAGAAAACCGACAGAAAACCATCGCAAAAAGTCATTGGAGTTTTTGCATCATTTAGTGAAACAACCAAGGATGTCATCACAATTTTGATATTCCTGGCATCAGAACTGTCCACTCATCCATTTTTCGATGAGTACTCATTTCTAACGTCACATTCTGTCAAGAGCATTGACCTACTGTCGCAATTGTGATGGGTGATGTGTAAACATTTTTGAAGGGGATATCATCGCGAGTAAAACATCCCTGTGAAAAAATATTGTTGCTAAAACTAATTTTCTATTGAAATTGTGACAGTTATCAATAATTAAAAAAAATGATTTGTCAATCCACAACTTTTCCAACATCTTTTTCTTGTTGGAAATAGCCATTAATGTCAAAGAGATTTATTCTTGTCCCTACTGTCAAACAAGTATGGACAAGATTGTTAGATTAAATGTCATCAATGTCAAAGGAAATGCCAAAGATCCTAAAGGGATATAAATGAAGACACGTTTATATTGTGTTACCAAATCAATTGATTGCACATTCCTATAGTGTCAAGTTCAAAAGAACGAAAGTGTATTACCATTGGGGTATGTGCAAGATCATGGGGGGCCAAAAAGTGACGATGTGAAAAAATCCACTTTTCACTCATCCAAAAGTGCATGAAAAGCTTTGTTGAGTTTTTAGTAGGCCTGGGTGTCAGTACACCTAGACAAACCTGACACCAAAGCACAAGCCTAATTGGGTACATGATATTTTTGGGTACCTGAAAATATCGGGTACCCAAAAAAATTGAGTACCCAAAATCTGTGGCATAAATCAAAACCCCTGAGCCACTTTCCTCATTTCTCTCATCATTTTGGGTTTGGAAAATGGCTAGAAATATCCTATACATAATTTTTTTGGGTACTTGATTGCTCCAACAACAAATTCGACTCCACAGTTTATCCGATAAGTAAATTCTTGCTATATCTGGATTAATTTTTTTCATTTTCATGTTAAATGTAGTTTTTTTGGTTAAAATGGGGTTTTGTATTATTTTTTTAATAATATATGAAATCGATTTGAAATTTATATTTGTATATTATTTAATCAGGCATGGCTGACAACAATGAAAATAATAACCCTCCCCCACCAAATAATGATCCCCAAAACAATCCAGAACCACTTCAAAACCCTCAATCTTTAGAGGATTTGATACAAGAGAATTTGAACACTATACGAGGCTTCAAAAACACGTATAAGAATATACCTACATTAGCTCCTATGCTTTCCACCCTAAATACCATTGTTGAAAACATTGACACCCTTATGCAGCAACATAATGCTGCTCTTTATTGGTGTGATGATATGCACACCCAATTTGATCACAAGCTTGACCATGATGGGATTGCTGACCTTAATATAACTAAGGAAGATATAGCCTCCCTTTTTGTTTATCCTAAAACCAGATTAAAAATTGACCCCAAAAAGAAAAAATTATCAATAAAATAGTGCACAAATGAAGTAATGCGCACACACTTTTGGGATCACTGGTGGATGGTTTTTGATAAACCACCCCCATAGCAATTTGGAGCTCCCTTTTCTATTTCATAAAAAAATTATATGTTGAGTTTGTGCTTGGTCACAATGTTAATTATTGGATCATGAGGCCCAACATGGGCGTAGGTGGAGGAGCTCCTTAGACTAGGCCATTTGCCCAACGCAAAAAGGCCACTACCTTTGTCCCCCCCACTGATGTCACACCCCCTCCTCAAGTGTAGCATCCTGATATCATTGCAGAGGCTACCTCACAGAGTATTAGGGCCATTCACATGCTGAGTGATTAGTTGATCACGCAGATGAGGTCATTGTTGCCTCCTGGTGTGGATGATGCTAGTGCATCAACATCTGGCAGCAGTTCACCTGTATGCGTGCCCATGCTTGCATTATGTGCAATAATTTGTGCCTCAGACCACTTACTGATGCTGATACATATCAGTATGTTATTGATGAGGAGGACACAGGAGACACAACTATAGAGGCTGCAACACCTCATGGAGCATCTGTGTCTCATGAGAGTGCTAAGGAGGGGTACGCAGAGCCATGGAGTCCTGTTGATACGGTAAGAGTAAATATTATAAATAAATTTGTCACATGACTTATTTAATTTAAAAATAATTTATTTATTTAGATTAGTTTTAATGACTGCAT
>MU215591.1:354770-387000 GCA_018584345.1 Thuja plicata
TCACCATGATCCCTTTTGACACATTAGAACACTCAAGTGCGTCCTAAGGGGTCATATGACCCCTTGGGACACACTTGAGTGTTCTAATGTGTCAAAAGGGGTCATGGAGACATCCTAGGGGTCATAACGTGTGATAAGACATACTAGGACCCCTAGGAAGTCCCTATGACCCCTTTTGACACATTGGATACTCAAGTGTCTCTCAAGGGGTCGTAAGATTCCTTAGGACACACTTGAGAGTTCTAATGTGTCGAAAGGGGTCATGGGGACTTTCTAGGGGTCCTAACACGTGATAAGGTGTACTAGGACCCCTTAGGTCCCTCTGTGACCCCCGAGAACACATTGGAACACTCAATTGTATCGTCAGAGGTCATAGAGGGACCTAAGGGGTGCTAGTACACCTTCTTATGTGTTATGACCCCTAGGAAGTCCCTATGACCCCTTTCGACACATTTCAACACTAAAGTGTGTCTCAAGGGGTTGTACGACCCCTTGGAACACAATTAAGTGTAGAAATGTGTTTTCGTGGGTTACATAGGGACCTAAGGGGTCCTAGTACACTTTGTCAAGCGTTAGGACCGCTAGGAACCCTCTATGACCCCTTATACCGGTGTAATTAACCTATATATCAATATGTCTTATATAATATATATATTATATATATACTATACTTGATTTTATTATATATACAACAATATTTTATATATAATATATAATACATATCATATTGAATATATATATATATATATATATTATAATGTTATAATATAAAGTATATTTTACATACAATTTAAATATGAAGATATCATGTGATATATTGTTAAATACATATTAATATATATAATACATATAAAATAATATATAATATATGATTTATAGTGTAACATTTAATATTAATATATATTATATAATATTTAATGTAAAATGTATGTTATATAATATTTAATATATAATCTAATATATAATTATATATATAATCTATAATATTTATAATATATAATCTAATATATAATATATAATCTAATCTAATATATAATATATAATCTAATATTATATATCTAATATTTAATCTAATATTATATATCTAATATATAATATCAAAAAATGAGAGGGAGAAAGGGGTTGAAAACAAATTTAGAGGGAGAAAGGGGAGGGAAACTTCAAAATTTAAAATTCTGCCAGGATTTTTGGGTACCCGAAAATATCGGGTACCCAAAACAATTAGGTACCCGATTAGGCTCGGTATTTCTTTGTGCACCAAACCTACCTGGTCAACTCTTCAAATGTCCCAAAAATGTGTTTTCCCCCTATTTCTCTAAGTTTCAGACTTCGGCCATGTAGCTGACGACTTTTTCTTCAACCGAAATTGAAGAAATGAAAAGGGTATTTTAAGGAGATTATCAGCTTTCTATCGATATAATTGTTGTCAAATTTCAAATTCGGTAAGTAATTATTAGTTATTTTCTAATTGAGTTACCTCTAAAGTGCTGATTTACATATTGATTGAAAAATGACTATAAATTTTAGACGGTATAACATTTTGAAATCTGTAAAATGCGTCACATTCTATGCTTTGCCTACTATAAGGGAATTTTTTTTAAAAAAATTTGGTAAAGTTTTCAATGAGTTAAGGTGGTCAGACACGGGAGTTTTTTAATTCTGAAAACGTTGTAGCAGAAAAATTCATAATTAATTATTTTTTGGAATAAAATTACACAAAAATATGCATCACATCTAGGATAAGGCCTAGTATTTTAGAAACTACATTCAATTTTCTACAGATTCTATTCTTACAACTTTTTGGTATTAGGTTGGTAGCTAGTTCAAATTTTCATGTCAAATTGACTAACCATGATTTGCTGATTTTTCATTGCCACTTAAGGGCATAGTTTGGCCCCTCATGATCTTGCACATACCCATTGTTGCAGTAAGAATCTATAAAGAACAAATTTAAATTTTGTGGGAGTTCGGTTGTAATTGCACATAATCATGGAGCAAGATATTGTAACGTGGAACTTAATAACTATCTTTGCACCATGTGAAGGATAATAAGCCCAAAGTGAAGTTGACTAGAACAAAAAACAAGAAGGAGAATAAAGAAAGAATTGACTATAAATGGTATGCAGTATGAAATAATTTTCTTACAATAGAAGCATAGTCTTGTCAAAGATGCAATGATTCTATATAAATAACAACTTTATAAGAACAATAAAAGAGAATTAGAAAGAAACATTAATGTGGTGATTAATGCAAAAGACCAATGTATTTTCTACAACTAAGTTTGATGCTAATTATAATGGTGGTGTATTACAAGGCAAAGGTGGTCATACAAAATAATGACATTCAAATGTAAGAAGCATAATCATGATTCATAAATATTAGTTGTAAAAATAATATGGATTAATTAATCATTAATAAATGCACAATGAAGACTATATATTATGAGAAATAAAGTATTTTGCGGATATAAATAGTAAAAGGAGAATAATTTATAATGGTAATTAGTACAAAGAAAAAAAAATTGATTTGTTTAGAAAACCGATGATTAGCAACAAGGAAATGATCTGTTACTCCTAAAGATATTTTTTTGTCATAATTTTTTTGCAAAGTCTTATAGAAATGAATGTAACCAAAGGAAGGAAGTCATATAATGGAGGAGACACAATCGGTAAAGATAACCGAGACAACCATCAAGCACCGAGAAGTTATCAAGCATCGAGCAAGGTACATATATCGATTTATGCAAAGACAGTTACCGAGAACTCATAAACACTGAGAAGAGAGGAAAAAGTTACTAAGTAAGCACAAGTATGTTACCAAGCACTCTAGAGACAATATTTCATTTTAATTTAGATACATTGTATCTAGACACCGATCTGGAAGCGTCGCATATATTTCAAGGTAAAATTTAGCTGAGTCATTGGGACTCCAAACACATGAGTGGACATGATCATGAGGTAGATCTACTAATGAAGTTTCATAAGGCATATGACATTGGATATGTAACCTAAGTTTAACCACTTAATCTCCACCATTGATTCATGATGCCTTAGATCTGGGTAACTACCTAAAAGTTGTATAAGAGATCGGTTTGAACATTGAGTAGTAGTTGACAATGTTGTAGTTGTTGATGTTGTTGTTGTTGAAGCTGAAGAGTTGATGAAGATGTTAAAAAGTGAAGCAGGGGAGAGGTATGCAGAATGAAGCAGAGCTTATGATACTAAGCTATTGAGTGTAGAACAAGGTAATTGAGTTATAGAGCACAAGGAGTCTAGACAACATTTGATTGATTCATCTCCATCAAACATTTTATATTGAATTTTTTTGTAATCAGAGAAGTACAAATCACTCTTGTGGGTAGGCCCTAACAGGTCTTTATATTTGTAAATCCTTTAATTAGTACATCTCTTAGATTAGCGATTGTAAAATTATTTAACAAGGTAGACTGAATAAGTCTTTTGTACTCTTAACTGAGTATATTACACCTAACAGGGTAAGCTACCAGAAGTAGCTAACATTGTAGCTCTAACTGAGAAACCTTTATATTGTAGTAGTGAAGGATTGTGGGTGTCATCCCCACCGCAGTTTTTTCCTCTAACAAAGGATTTATGCGCGACCAAAATATTTGTGTTATGTGTTGCTGATTTCATGATGTAAGTTATTTACTTTATGTTCAATTTATGTATTGTATTCAAATCGATAATTGATCAATGTGTATGGTTAAAAAGTTTTAAGGGTACTGATTCACTCCTCCCCTCTCAGTACATAACTTTCCTAAGTTATTCCAACAATTCCAACAATTGGTATCAGAGCTAGTCTCTTGATAAAATGGTTTAACCACCTAAGAGGAAAGATCATGGCTATGGGAATTTACAAGAAATCTAAAAAAAATGATAGTATTGAGTTTGAACTAGAAAATGCACAAGAGGTGATTGAAGATCTCAAAAGAAAGTTAGAAAATTCCTTAAGGGTGAGAAAGCAGTTGTGCAGTGAACTTAAATCCACACAAGAACATGTTGATTTTCTTGAGACAACATATGAAGGTAGTTTGAGTGGTGAAGTTGAATTGGCCATTGCAAAACTATTGGATAAGAAAAAGACACTCACCGAGCAACTGAAGTTGGCAAAGAAAGACCAATAAGCACAAAAATTAAGAATCACCAAGATATTTGACTCTAAGGGAGAAATTGAAAATGCATTGAAAGTAGTTGAAGAAGATAAAAGAAAGTCTAAAACTAAAATAGCTGAGAAAGAATCTGAGAATCAAGCACTGAAGTGTGAAGTTGAAAGATTGGCTAGTGAACTAAAAACTGAAAAAGAAGTCAATGAGGTACTAAAGAAAAGTGATGAGGCAGTAAGATGATTAGATGCACAGATCAAAGGTCAGAAACAACCTAGAGACAAAATTGGACTTGGATTCAATAGTGAGAGCACTAATGAGAAATGAGAATCATCTAAGCAAGCTGACAATACAGACACTTCTGGCCCACCGAAGTCAAACAAGCCTAATTGTTACCGCTGTGGGAAATCTGGACATACTAAAAATGTCTGCATAAGAAAAAGGGGTAACTCACCGAGCTCACCTAAGTTTGATGGATATTTCTATAAATGCAATAAGTATGGGCACCGAGCATTTGAATGCAGATCAAGAACTGTAAACAATGTAAGGAAACCAAAGTTTGATGGATATTGTAGTACTTGCAACAAGTATGGTCACAAGTTTGAAGAATGCAGATCACCAAGGAGAAATGAAAAATGGGTACCAAACCAACACAACATGAAAAGTAACTAACAAAGTACATCTATACCATGGGACTACAATAAAAGGATATCATGTTTAGTCTGTGGAAGGTATGGACACATTGCTGCAAATTGTATGTTACTACATATCAGAAACAATAGGAGATCTTGGAGAAACTCTGGAATGGAATGTTTACATTGTCACAAGCCAGATCAACTTGCCAAAGATTGTAGGTACCAAGAGAAAACTCAAACCGAGGAAGAGACATCTGAGAAAATGAAAGTAAATGTTGAAGAGATGAGATAGCAGATGAATAGGACATGGAAAAGAAAGACTATGGATGATGGGACATCATTCAGGACAGTTGAGGGCACCACATCCACTATATTGGTTGCAATCGAATCTATCCAATCAGTTAAGAGGTATGAATAGGAACTACAAAGAAAATATTATAATCTTAAATAGGTTCCTAGTATATGTGCAGAGATCCATATTAGCATACTATGATGCATTCATATAGATATTGTTGAATTCATGTTTTACATCATTCGGTAAGAAGTAATAGTAAAGGTAATTGGTTAAGGGGGTTGAAAAAGAATTTATTGTTACTTTATGACCATTGCAAACCCTAAACCCTAAGAAATATATAAATAGACCTTGTTGTCTATTATCGTTACCTATCACTTTCAAGAACACCGTGAGCAAAGTTGCATAATTTAATCTTCAAGTGAATTCAAGCGATTAACAAGGTATTGCTAAACTATTTCAATATGTTGTAAGATCAGTTGAACACATTTGGATATCATTTGGTGGTGTCCTAGTTTTTTTGCGCAACTGAGTTAATAAAAGAGATGCCCTAAGTGAATCTAGCAGAAAAATTGGAAAGTATGGCACCTAAGCTTAAGAATCTAATTGTAGTGGAGATTATTGAACCCATGAACCCAAAGTATAAGTTACCTCCAACGATAGAAGCAGAACCTAATAAGATGTGAGATCTAACATCAATTTCACCAAGTGTTATATTTATCAAAGATGTACGAGTGTTCATCCATTACAAAGTTGAGGAGATGTGCATAGCTAAGATTGATGTGTCATTTTAGAAACTGTGTGTGAACATAAAATTGAAGGATGACTATGTTCATCTGGAGACTAAGATTTTGACTCATGCCCTTCATATACTAAAAGTATTCAAACAAAGTGGATAAGAATGTTTCTTAACTGAGTCCATGACCAATTCATGTGGCTTGACCAACCAGTGAAGATAACAAAAAGATGTGTTACACATTGTAACTAGTTGCCCTATTGGAGATAAGATGAAGGCTATAAGGAAAATTGAGAAGAAAAAATTGAGTGAATTGAACAAGGAAAATTGGGATGGGAGAGGTCTAAGGACTTCTACTATTGAATATCCTAAACAAAAATTTGCATGTAATGTCATATCCTATCGAGTGTTTCAATCTTCAAGAGTTGACAATGTACCATGTGGAGCTGTAGATTTGGTATACACGATTGTGAAGAAGAAGATGCAGATTGACATTTGTGAGATTTTGTTGAAGCAATTAGAAGATAACATGAATACCATAAGGAAAGAAAAGATAAACACTTTGAATTTTGGATCATTACTGGTATGTATATATTTTCTATTTTATGAATTTCTTCCCATTTATTGGTAATGTTACATGGAGCACTGAGAATCCTTTCATATATCAAATAAATGATTACATCCCGAGTCTAGGTGAAGATCTTGATATGTTAATGAATGATTACTTTCTTAAGTTTCAAGCTAATATGCATAAGAAGTACAAGATAGCACCGTTAAAAAATATCACGACACCATATGTTTTGAAGTGGACACCGACACATGTATCATAAAGGTAGTTGAACCAAGAAGTATCTGGATACAACCTATGGGATACAATATGAATAAAAACATTGCAAAACAAAAAATTGAGGCTATATTAGCAAAAAATCCTGACAAAAGAGCCAAAAGATATGGCACTTATGAAGAGGTGAAAGAGAAGAGAAAATAAAAAATCTTATTACCTAAAGCCCAAAGGAGGACAAACAAAACGATTGAGAAATTGCCAAAGGATCTCGGAGTTGATGAAGAAACAAACAAGGATGAGTCCTCTGACACAAAAGGAAAATATACACTAGAAATGAAGGCCTCATTGAGTACTAAGACAACCAGACCAAACACATGGTCGACAAATATATCTAGAGCAAAAAGGAAAAAACAAGCATATGAGCCAAAAGGTAAAACATATGTGAGAAGTAAGAAAGCTAAAATTCAGACAAGGATAAAATAAAACTTGAAAAAAAACAATGAGACAAACACTTAAGACCTAATAAAACATAAAATTATAATCTCAGGTCGATTGAAAATGACTCTAGATGAGTCACTTGAGTTACTTAAGAAGAATGGAGGAATTTTAGGAATTGGATACATGGAGTATGACAACTAGAATGAAGAAGGTAAAACCAACATAGAAGAGGAAGTTTTTTTTACTTTGCATAAGTTTAAACTTGCACCAATAAAAGTTTTCAACCATTTACCTACTGAATTATATTTCAAAATTGACGTTAGATGGAAGTATGCATTGAAAATTGAAAATAAAATGAGGGAAAGATCCCTAATTCTAGCTCAACCTATAATGACTGTAACTGAGATTGATGAGAAAATGAAGACCAACTCTAACCATTTTCTTATTAAAAGTAGATCATTAAGGATCATGCTTGGAGAGTTAGAGAAAGTAAAAGATCAGACCGATGACCAATGGATAAAAATGATCTCTATATACATGGAACATAAGATAGGAAAATATCAAGATACCAAAGAGAAAATTAAAGACAATCCTATTCATCTTACATTCACTAAAGAAGAAATATTGATTGAAGGTATTACAAAGGAGGACCCTAGCACTAAAATTCCAGAAGATGAAGATATAATGATAGAAAATGAAACAAAGACTAAACAAATGGATACAATTGATTTTGCTGATGCAAAACTATTAGAGGAAGTTCTAGAACAAGTCAATGAGTATTTAGATGTTGATATTGGAATGTCTAATGTTGCAACTGATATTGAAGAGAAAGGAAATGAATTGCCTAAGGAAAAATAACAAGGAGAAACCAATAAGATTGAGGCCATTGAGCCCTGCACAGAACAAAAAACCAAGGTACCTTCTACCAAAGAATCCCACCTAACAACAAGAGCAAGCTAGTGAACTTCCCAAGGATCAAGAAAAAGACAAGACCGAGGATAGACATGACAAACAGAAGGAAGAAGGAAACACAAAAGAAAGGATAGAACAAAAGATAGAAGAGAATACCAAAGAGAAAAAAGAAGAAACAAAAGAGGAGTCACCCAAAACTAAAGGAAAAGACAAGTAAGCAAAAATGAAAGATGAAAGTATATTTTATGGCACTAACACCACATCTGATGCATTAAAGGCACCCCCTTCCAAAAAATTATCTACTGGTGATAGTATGATGACTAAGAAGAAGAAATCAAAGAAGAGGAAACTTGTAGATATGAGCCAATCAGTCATATTACCTCAATTTGATCTATCTACTATGGACCCTGATGAGATGAAGGAGTATGCAGAATTGGTGAGACGTAAGGCCATCCAAAATAAATCATTTCAAAAGAATAAATAAAATACTATATTGGAAGATGTTAAAGAAGTATTATAAGAGATTGTGTTTGATGCTACCATAAATGAGGAATCAAGTATTCTTAATCAAGTAGAAGATTTGATTCAACAAGTGCATGAACCAAGAAAAGACACAATAAATGACATGATGAAAATTCGTCAGAAGAGCATGGAACAAAAAATGTTAGAAGAGAATTTAAAGAACATTGCACTTGAAAAGGTATCTCTTTCTGAAGCATGTACTTATATAGAGAACAAGTTGTCTGATATTCTCTTATTATTTCAGCAATTATGTTCCATTTCACTATTCATTAACAATATCAAAGAAAAAGAGGAATCTTTTGAACAAGAGTTGACGGAGTAGCTAAAGAACATATGAACCGACCCTGGATCTCTACAGGTCTATCACTCAAAGGTTAAACAGTTAATGAGAAGGAAACAAGAGTTGGAAATGTAGAATGTACACTAAGGATGAAACTCCTTGAGCTACAAGCAACACTTATTCCCCACTCGAAGTCAATACAGATTCATTTGAAAAAATTCAATAACCTAATTGCTTCTTCCGACTGTAATTCATTGGATACTATTACTGGTTTGGCAGCTGATATTGCTACATAAATAGTTTCTATGAAAAAACTGAAGGATACATGGGAAAAATCCCTAGCTAATGTGAAGACCAAGTTTAAACACATTTTTTATCAGATATCTCTGGAAGATAAGAATAATTAAGTATTATTTTGGCATGTTTGTCAAAAAAAGGGGATATATAAGGATAGTCTAATATATAATAGATATGTAAAAAAAGGGAGATATATATATGGAAAATTTTGTAAAGGATATATGTATGCTTACATAAGAACTAACATTTTGATGAGTATTATCAAAGGGAGAGTCATAAGTATTTTTGAACTTTTGAAAATTTTGATGACTTTGAAGTTTTTCACAAAATGCCAAACTAATGTCAAAGGGGGAGATTGTTACTCCTAAAGAGATTTTATTGTCATTAGTTTTCTACAAAGTCATATATCATTGAATGTAATAGAAGGAAGGAATTCATATAATGGAGGAGACATAGTCGATAAAGACAACTGAGATAACCACCGAGCACCAAGCAGTTATCAAGCACTGAGCAAGCTACATATGCTGAGTTATGCAAAGATAGTTACAAAGCATTCATAAACACCAAGAAGAGATGACAGAGTTACCGAGTAAGCAAAAGTATGTTACCATTCATTCTACAGATGAAATTTCATTTAAATTTAGATACATTGTATTTAGACACCGAGAAGGAAGCGTTGCACATATTTCAAATTAATAGTTAGGTTAGTCATTGGGACTCCAAACACATGAGTGGACATGATCAGGAGGCAGATCCACCAAAGAAGTTTTAGAAGGCATACAACATTGGAGATGTAACCTAATTTTAACCACTTAATCTCCATCGTTGATTCATGATGCCCTAGATCTGGTTAACCACCTGAAAATCATATAAGAGATAAGTTTGAACATTGAGTAGTAGTTGATGTTGTTATAGTTGTTGATGTTGTTGTTTTTGATGTTGCTAAAGATGAAGAGTTGATGAAGATGTTAAAAAGTGAACTAGAGGAGAGGTATGTAGAATGAAGAAAAGATTATGATACTAAGCTACCAAGTGCAGAACAAGGTAACAAAGTTATAGAGCACAATGAGTCTGGACAACATTTGATTGATGCATCTCTATCAAATATTTTGTATTGATTTTTTTGTAATTAGAGAAGTACAAATCCTGATTGTGGGTAGGCCCTAACAAGTCTTTATATTTGTAAATCCTTTAACTAGGTACATCTCTTAGAAATTAGAGATTGTAAAATCCTTTAACAAGATAGACTGAATAAGTCTTTTGTACTCTTAACAGAGTATATTACTCCTTACAGGGTAAGCTACCACAAGTAGCTAACATTGTATCTCTAACCCAGCAACCTTTATATTGAAGTAGTGAAGGATTGTGGGTGTCATCCCCACCGTGACCAAAATATTTGTGCTATGTGTTTCTAATTTCATGATGTGAGATATTTACTTTATGTTCAATTTATGCATTGTCTTCAACTCGATAATTGATCATTTTGTATGGTTAAAATTTTTTAAGGGTATTGATTCACCCCTCCCCTCTCAGTACATAAATTTCCTAAGTTATTCCAACAATTCCAACAATGATCATGAGAAACGTGCAAATTCACAAAAGAAAAAGAATATACTATGTACATGGAATCGCCCAGACTAATGATTAATATTGAAGAAATTAATTACTTCAAAAGAAAAATGATTAATTTAGAAGGTCAATGATTCTATAATGAAAAGATGTAGAATTTGGTTAGTAATTATTCACAAAAGAGTGGTAAGTTTCTAAGAGAAAAGATATGATTCAAAAATGAAGAAATATAATTATTGTGAACTACAAGAAATAATTAATAAATAAAAGGCGTGTTTCTTGAAAGAAGTATCCACTCAAAATGAAGTATCCACTCAAATGAATATGACTCTTTAGACATTTGAAGATATAAATAGAGATTAAAATGAGTGCGAGAGAGGGTGATATAAATAGAGATTATAATGACTGTGAGAGAGTGTGGTGATGGGTTATACAACCATAAAAAATAGACCAAGGACAATCATACATGAGAATGTAAATATGGATTTGAGAAGGATACGAGAAGAGAATGGTGAAGGATGTGTTCCTCAATATAATGAATATTGAGAAGAAAAAGATATGATAATAATTGCATCAAAATTGTGAAGACTTTATGAGACTTGTGAGGAGGATCTTATGCTGAGATAAAGAAAAGGACCATGAAAAATATTGAAGAAAGGTGGTAAGAAATAGTATGACAAATTTATAAAACTTGTATGAGGAAATCATAACCAGTTTTGTGGCAGATTCGTTGTCTCCATAATAGAAAATTGAAGATGAGAGTTTTTAGAGAAAATTTTTATGCATTATCCATTGTACGAGAAACATTTATAAGGTGGAAAGTTGAATAAGGGGTTATTAATTCTAAACAATCGAAGGATTTTGCCTCTAAAAGAATGAGGGGTTGGTGCCTCTAGAAGGTTGAGCTACAAACTTTGCTAATAAAATATAGGAAAAAATATTAATATAATTATAAATGCAATACATATATAATTAATATAGGTACATTCTTGGTATGTTTATCGATGTGTGCATTTGAAACGTGTGGTTGATGTGTGAGTATGTGGGTGATGTTGTCTGAGTAGCATCTCAATAATTCTGTGTGGTTTGTTTGAAGATCATATGATATGTGTTGTCATTGATTAGATTAGGAATAATATATGTATTCAACCTTAATTTTCCACATTTCTTATCTCTTGTATTCTAATGAGGTTGGTGTCTCACATGTTGAGTTTGTACTTTGATCTTGGACTATGGGATTAGTGTCTCCTATAGGTTGTTGCCTAAAAATATAAGTGGGGATTACTCTTTGTATCAGGTTTTTCATTACATCTTTAAGGATGGATTTTGGAAATAGATCCAACCAATTATTCCCATCATGATATTCCTTTTTGAATTTTGACTTAAATCTAATTCTCACGTGTGTGGATGTATTCTCTTTGATTAGTTAGGTCATAATTAAGGAAAGACTAGTAAATGCAATTCATTGTGATTTGGATTTGAGATTGGTTGTGGCATTTAGAGAAGTTATTAATGGAAATTGGTGTTGAATAAGTTTGAAATTGGCATATATTGATTCACACCCACACTTCTTAGTATATCTATGTGCTTAATAAAAAATATGATTCATAGTATTATTAGATACCTGTTATATAAAAATCAAGGAGAAATCCTTTTTGGCGTGAGAAAAACTAACCATCTTAATGATGATAATTAGTTGTTTTTTTGAAAGTTATATTATGTTCTTGTAGGTTAAATCTACAAGATTAGGTTGAATTGGTACTCAACCATTTCTTTTAAGGCTTCAAGTCTCTAGAGCAACATTCACTCCTTGAAAGTTCCTTGCTATGCACACATCAACCTTCACATTCTAGGCTTAGTCACTATGAACTTTGGGTGTTTTTTCCCTTCACACTGTGTGGTGATATGACATGGTAGTCCCTACTTTCATTCATCCCAAGGCTTTACTCTGGTTATCACTTGTCTCTTTAGTTCTTTCCACGAGTTTCTTACTTCTATCAGGGTCTTCTCTCTTGCACTCATGTGCCATATATTAGTTGTTCAATAGTTTGTAGGAAATTTATTCTATGTGATCTTGGGGGAATAGAGTTATAATTTAAACGAGGTGGCTCTTGCAAATTCAAGAGTTTACGGTCCCTATGTGGGTGGCACATATCATTTCTCTTAATTTTCAGACCAAAGGAAAATGTAGCCCACATTTATATGTCATGTGCAAAAGGAGGTGGTTTTTATAGGTAGTGTTGGCTAGTGCATGTTTATTAAATGATGAAAATAACAAACTTGTGGATGGTATTAATAGTTTCCACAATGGCGAGTACAAAAAAGGGGGTGGTGGGGAATCTTTTTAATTAGGAGGTTCTTCCCATTTTTTAGGTCGAGCATCATATAAAGTGGGAGGTTCTCATATTTTAATATTTTAATTTTTGGCATCCAGAATTCTTTAGACAAGACTACATAAGTTAGGGAAACTAAAATAGTAACACTAAATTAGGTAATAATTTTTAAAACTATCCGAAGTAGTGGATCCTTAATGGAAATGATTGTGATAAAATATGATTATTGGCCTCTTAAACAAGGTATGGATATCCATGAAAGTATAGTAGAAGGTGGATTTTTGTTAAACATTATACTTGGAAATGCTCTTGTAGACATGTATGAAAAATGTGGAAGCATAGACAAGTCATGTGAATTGTTTGACAAAATGCCTAAAAGAGATGTCATCTCATAGAAAACCATGATTGTAGGATATGAACATAATGGAATTTAAAAATATGCCCTAAAATATTTTGAATTAATGAAGTGATCTGAAATATATCCTAATATTTTAAGCTTTTCTTGTGTTCTATGTGCATGCATCCATGGATATCATTCCAAGCATAATGGATAAAGGAATTTTGATAGATTTTTAGTTGCAAGTGCCTTGTGTTGATAGGACTTTGTGACTGGCTCCACCAACAGAGGATAAAGTTGTCACTAGGTACCGGGGTACCGGCTAACTCCACTTGAAGAGGTTTTCTAGAGAATAAATTCTCCTAGCCTCCAAGCACCTTGTAGTCGGGTATCGACGGTGTAGGGGAGCTAAGTTGGGTAGGTGACTATTGTGTGAGGGGATAGCTGGTTTTTACTCATCTTCTTCGGGGATTTCAAGAGAGGTGAGGTTTCCTACAAGAAATTGGGGTTATCAAATAAACTTCAAAAGATTGATCAGGGTTAGATATGCATTTCTACTTATAGCTATGCAATAAACATTCAAACATCAAACTAAGCTCCAATGTAAGGAAACTAAACTAAATACCGAATACACAAAGAACCATCGATTCACATGCATTCAGTAGCAAGGGTAGATAAGATCATTAATCTAAACTAGAACATTGGAGCAAAGGACATGAGAAAACATTCTGCACAAAAAGACATTCACTAACTCCAGAGATCAGAACAACACATAACAAGTAGACATAAGGTGTTCTTCCTTCTTCATTAACTCAAACAATTCCAGTATCACTGGCATATACAATCATGGCTCCAAGGGAGCATTCTAAACTATTAAGAACAACTAAGCATTGAGCTCCTGCAACTACTAAAAGTAAAATGCTATCTTCTATTACTTGTTCGACTGCAAAATCATCAATTTCGGTGACCCTTATTATGAGGTCAAACTTCTTATTTATACACAAAGTTTGACCTAAAAATAACCTAATCTAACTATACACTCAACACATATAATACATTATCCTATGGATGATACTACATGCACCACTTAAAATCACCTCGAAAAGTGCAGAGGTCTGACAAGACAGAGGGAGAAGACAAGAAGAGAAAATTGGAAGAATCGACATAGAGAAGAGTGCCGGGGTATTTATAAAAGAAATTTGATCATCCCGGTATCTGAGGCTACATGCCTCATAAATGTAGATTGAGTCTCACTGTCTTTGATGCACATTGGGAAGTTAATGTAGGAGCAACGCCTCAGGAGAATCATCTATCAGAGCCATCCCTCGGTCTGACATGCCTTATCAGGATCACCTACCTACTAACCCCCTTATTAACTGCTCGATAGTGATCCATCAGCTTAGGAACTTGGATGTGGATCACTGTGAAAGAATACAAAACTTTGGACCTGGAATTCTAGAGTCTGGGAGCTTATGATCAAAGAATAATGAATTTACAAAACTACATCCTGCTGGTGAAAATCTCCGGAGTCTAGAGAACTCTACTACTCCTTGTTCTACTTGAAGGCCTCCAAAATCTGGCCAATTCCATCCTCATCTACGTCTTTGACACAATCCCATCGATTTCTAATGACCCCAAATTGTTCATCAATATCTCTAGCCCCTTCTCAAAATTTCATAGCTATTTTTACTGCGTCATGAGCCCAGAGCATCATCTTGGATAATCTAGACATTTTCCCTCCATCAAAATCTCTGTCAGACTGGTACCGGGACTCCATCAGCTCATCAAATTTTCTCAACACAAAATAATCTGGGGAACAAGTCCCAGTAGTGAAGGGATCGACCTGCAAAACCATTGATACAAATGCCGTGTATAAATATAAAGAATTATGGACTCCTGGGATTCTATTTTTTAGGGCCGCTACCAGTTGCTTGCTCACCTCAATTTTGAGGCCAAGTCTCGAGTGGTGAGCCCGGAGGAATCCAAAGGGCTCTTCTCCCAACATTTCCATCTCTATAATGGCTTCCTCCCTAAAGTTCATTATCTCTTCTAGCTCGGACCTCCACTCCTCATATTTTTCTATGTCCTTTTCCCATAAGACAACGACTCCATTCACCTAGCCCACAAGATTGTTGACCTGATAAAGGTCCGAGAGTGTCGCTGCCAGGAATTGTCTTATGACTTTGATTTTCTCTGTGATCCACCCATATACATCCCATGCCTTATTTTTCATGGCTCATAGAGAATCCATGTCACCCTATGGGAGCAGTGTTCCAAAGGTGGAGGCTTCTAGATGAACCTTAACTAGTGGTTGTGTCAGTTTTGTGAGAAGCCCGAGGATATTTTCATTCTTTTCTCTTTCCTCCTTCAGCTTCTGCAGCTTCTTGTCATACTGGGCCTCAACTGCCTAGGTAGCTTCTCTTAACAGGTCCAATTTTCCCTGTTTGTCCCTTCTCCCTAGAGGAACCTTTGTAATAGTGTAATCTTCAGCTCTTACTGCTACTACGTTTATATCTGGGGGAGGCATCAAAACTATTGTGACTGTATTTCCTCCCAGACCACTCCAGAGGGTATGGATGGTCTATGATTTCTTAGGATTTTTAGCCTCTTGATTTTGGGCCATCATTTTGGACAAAGAGAGGGGAGCACTTGATGCCGTCGGGGCCTCCCTTTTTATGGATTCCATTAGCCATTGTGGCAGCTGGGGTGGTCTTGCTACTAAGGCCTGGGCATTGGGGTCTTCTTCAGGGTCCTATGGTGTTTCCCCAGCATCCATAGTCGTATCAGACTCTTTCTCTTGTTCCATGGGATTTCCCATATCTTCCACCTCAGTGACATCTACGTTTGCATCACCGAGATTTCCCCCATCTTTTCCAGCATCTGTTGTCTTAGTATCCACATTTCCAAGGTTATCCCCCTCATCTTGTTGTTTCTCTTCTTCTTTGGCACCATCTTCCAAGACATCCTTCTCCAAGGGAACATCTTTTGGAGAGGCTAGAGGTGTCTGGCCAAGATTTGACTATTCGGCCGTAGAGACTACCTCGCCGAATGTCGCACTTCGAGGCCTTTGATCAGCCAGAGTAACAAGAGGCATTTGGAGCATGACAACTTGGGATACAGTTGCTTCTAAAGGTCTAGGTTCCCTAGCCATTGTCGGATTCTCATCTTGTGTTGGCCTCAGTTCTATCTCGGTCCCTTGGACTAGTGTTTCTTCCATGTCTTGTGGATTTTCTTGTGTTTCTTCTTGTTCTTTCTCTTTTTCTTGTTCCCGGAGCTCTTTTTCCAGGGACACTTCTTCTTGTGCATCTATCTCCTCCACTACCTTCACCACATCAGCCTCTAAGTTCACCAGATCTTCCATCTGAAAGAGATCATCAAAATCATTGTGGGGAGGGGAGACTGCCAGAGGATCCTCTAGTTTAGGAGAAGAGGGGTTGAGTTCCACCTAGGGAATGTTAGGCATCCCGTGGCCTGCATCTGTGTTTGGGGGATGATCCACCCTTTTATTCTTTCTTATTAACTATAATAGCTATAGATTCTACCTTAGCCTCCATCTTTCGGCTCATAAGTGCTTCTAGTGAAGGGGATCCTGCCGGGAGGGAAGATCCCACCGAAGTAACTAGAAGACCGCGGGAAAGCTAGGTGCTTAATTTTTGACTTATCTGGAGAGATGCCTTGAGCTGAATATGAACTTCCTCAAAAATGGGGAGCGAATATAGGGGTGGAACTTGGGTTGGGGTGCTCTCTTTTTCTTTCCCCTTATCTTTACTTGGCCCTGTATCCTTGGAGGCCGAAGTAGACCCCCGCAAAATTGGACCCCTATGAGCACTCTTCTTTCACACTTATGCAAAGTAATCATGACTATTCTATATGATGCCCTGGATGACATCCTCAATTATCAAACTCTTTAGGGTTTCCCAATCCACCAGAGGGAGATCCATCTTATCTATCCCCTGTGCCTTGTATGATGGGTCCTCCAGAGACCCACTATCTGAAAAATGTTTCAGGAAGGTTCGAAGGCCGAGGCTCTTCATCATCCCTTTGGACATTCTTGAGTGTTGCTGATCTTGAAGGTTGATATAATCATGGTAGTCTGCCCAAAAATCCTCAATGTGAGGCTCATGTGGTGTGGATGCATGGGACAATGCTGCATCTTTCCGACTGGATCAAAATTGTTTCTTGCTAGGTGGAACTCGGCCAGTCCCAGGCTCTTCAACTCATTATCAACTTCCTTGGCTACTGCAAGACTGCAAGAATAGTTATCGCAAGTGATTGGGAATTTGATAGAGGTAACCTTCTTCAATGAAAAGAATGCATGAAGTTCCAGGATTTTCCTACAGAACTAAAAAATAATAATCCTATCCCCACAATGCTTGGGGAGTAGGTAAGGCTTCCCAAAGAACCTAGTCACCCGAATGTAAGATTGTTGCTGAAATTGAATAAAATAATTACCATAAGAACTCACCAAGGTCATTAATTCCTTGGACAACTGATACCTAGACTCCTAAGTAAGTGTCAAAATATTGTGGTAAATGAACGTGTCATTTACCCCAAAAAAATTGGGGAAGTTGGCTTCCCATTAGATCTGGGGATAATGTTCCCATGGGACATTCTGGCCGGGACCGTTCCCTAGAACACCCACTATTTGCAAACCCCAAAGAGTGGGTCTCTATTATGCCAATGCCCATTACACACATGAAGTCATGTGGAACCTCAAATTCTGGTTGACATTGTTCAGTTGGAAGTCCACATGATTGGCGATAATAGTCACCTAGTCAAAGGTCTGTCCATGAGTGGTGATGCGGTATAAGAAATAATACATCCAAGCCAAAAAGTCCCTGGCATGGGGTTCCCTAAAGAGCCTACATAAAAATATGATCCCCGCCTGTACGCATTCCTTGAAATCTCCGAGGGGGATCTCTAGCTTCATTTTCTTGTAGTCCCTCCTTGTGGACTTCAACTAGTAAGAATTGAGATGATGCTAGGCAAGATGTGGAGCCTTCTCAAAATCCTTCAATGACGTAGACCAGGAGATAACAGTAGAATTTCTGAACTGGGGGATCCCTAGTCCTGAAGCAAAGGTGGCAGAATCAAGAGTAACAATGGATGTTGGGTAGTTCAATGGTAGGGAATCAACAAGTAAAACAACCCGAGTGGGTGTGTTGTAGTGCTTCGCCAGGTGGAGAATTAGCTTCGATGCTTACTCTGAGCAGGGAAAATAGGAAGCTTTGATAATGTCAAAGGCAACCATGTTCTTGGCTATATCATCCCTGGTAGTTATCTATTGATACATTGTCCGGACAAGGCCCTATAGTTCTGCCGATGGTCTGGCCTCTGTGTTGGTGATATCTTGGAGTTTGGAATCCACTTTGGATCCCACAAGGACACCATCCCTTGGGTATTTGGATGTCAATGGGAGCTTGGAAAACATTTTATCTACCTTCATCTTAGTGGCCACCCGAGTGGAGGTATTCGAAAGTTTCAGACTTCCAGGAGGAGTTGTTACTTAAGACATTGTTTGTTGGATAATCTGCAACTTGCAAGACTAGAAAACCGTTAATACATGTGAAAAAATATAAAGAAATTTGATGGACTCCAGAGAGTTCACCACCATTTCACACCTGTTGTCAAAAGATGTTAGCCCTGCACACATCAAAATCCAAAAAATATAACAACTAACATCTTACATGGAATTTGATTTACACGCAGGGGTTCCGGGGATATTGGTTTATGTGACAAAATGGGACAAAGGCCTGGGGATTTTTCAACACCCAGAGTCTGGATAAACTAGCTGTTATCAAAGTGACCAGGCAGTGAGCCATACTGAGAAGACATGGGTTGTCACATGGTCATGCAATAAATGACGTAATGTCATTAATGGTGACCGATGTTTGGATAAAAATGAATTGAATTCCAGATGGGATGGTTTTGAATGTTCATGCGTGGGAGAATTTAATCCTGAAATGAATGATGAAGCAATGGAGGAGAGAGCAGACTGCCATGGCTCGAATAGGAAAGGTGCCAAGTTCAAACTAGGCGGACACCATGTGGGCGAGCTCAAAAATTTGGTATACAACACGGAGAGCGCAACAATCTCACCATAGAAAGGGTCATCACGACAATGTACAAACCAATATATAAACCCAATTTACATGGGAAGTCGAAGAATGGAAAACTTTACAAGAAATGACCCCATCCTACAGACTATCTACAATTTACAGAGAAATTATGACAATTTACACATAAATTACAACTACTTACAGAATCTACAGGAATGTACACTATTTATAGGAAAGAAAACAACACAAGGAAGGAACACAACCTTCCTATGGAGCCATCCCACCAACGGGAGGCGAAAATAAACTAGAAGACAAAAAAAAAATGGAGGCAAGGCCAAACAAGGAAAGAACAAAGCAGAAAGGAAAGATTAAAGAAAAGAAAAGAGAAAACTAGAAGAGAGCCGAAGGACCTACCTTAAAACTAGGAAATGGGGGGGAGGAGCATGGGAAGTTCTCTACAAACTAGGGAGCCTCACAGACCATGAACACTGAAGTCTTTGTAGGAAAGCCAAAAGCGCTCACAAGCTTCGAATGCCAACTTCACTGCAAAGCACGTATAAACCTTCCAAAGAAAATCATACTTAACACAAATTTTCTCAAATCTCTCTTAATCACTCTGGGTAATCTTGTTTGTGGTAAATGTAAAAATGATAATTGAATCATCATTTATACCCCTAGGGTGAAAACGTACCACTTCCTTTCACAAGTCCTGAGAAAATGCAAACCTCCGGACTCCACGCCTAGGGATCCCATGCAACCACACCCTCTAACAAAAGAGGAAGTAGTGATAGAGAATCCTGGGGTTAAAATATGACTGGCACAAAGAAACAAAAACACTCCAGGACTGGGTCCGGAGGAAGAGAAATGAAAAAAAAAAAACAATGACCCCGCGAAAGCAAAGACCAGAAGAAAACAAAAGAAAAAGGAACAAGGCAAAAGCGAAAAGGGGGACCCAACATTTTTCCAACAAAATGTAGGGACGGGTTTGCAGGGCATAAAAAAAGGCAACTCACTGGGATGAATGCCTTAGCACATTTCAGGACTACAAAATCTCTAGTTAGAAAAACCAGAACTCGCTCTTACCTAGAGAATTCTACTTACAAGGCGCGGGTGTCTGAGAAAATCCGACTCATCATTGATTCAATCCTTCAATCTTTTGTCAGCTGTGAAGTGTGTACTTTGGAATAAAATCAAGCCGATGACTTATGGGAGAAGTAGAGAGAGGGCACTAAGTATACCAGACCAAAATCACTATATCTTGCACGATCCCCCGGATATCGGAGTTCTTAATTACTCAGTTTTATTTCTTTTCTTTTGAAGATGGTGAAGGTGGTACTTCTTTCACCATGAAACTTAAGCTTAGCTAATTCTTATGGTGGTACTTCTTTCACCTTGCCATCCATTTTAATTTTTTGAATAGGAGAGACATTTTGGATCAGAGATATTTTGATTTTCAGACTTGGCCAAGAACTAGTGCAACCAATCGGTTCTCAAGGACCATACGATTACTTGCTTCTTAGATTTTCTATTAACCGATGTGAAGAATTTCAAGATATGAATCTAATGAAGATTACTCATAACCTTTTACCATACGTACAAAATGACTCCGGAGTGCAGATAAATTCCACCATGCTAACAATAGATTCTAGACTAACCAAAATACACAAGGCACCATTCCTGGGACTAGATGTCATGCGAAGCATACCTGTCTACAAGAAGAGGATAACACACTGAGGACCCAAAAAACAAGATGGAAAGAAAAAGGAAACCAAAGACAAAAGAAAAAAGAAAGAAGGCGGCCCTAAAAGATAGCCAATGACTATTTACAAGGGAAAGGCACTCCCAAAGAGCATTGAGAAAAGATATTTACAAGCGGGAAAACATTTACATATGATACAACTTTGGGAAAACTTACCTCCCTGCCTCATTCAAAGTAGTGCTTGAGAAATTGTCCATTGATGAGCAATGGGACAACTTCTTTGGTCATGGTACTGAGGTGATAAGTGTTATCCCCATAGATCTCTGAGATTAGGTATGGTCCAAGCCAGAGCCTTTGAAATTTGGTGTGCTTTCCTTTCTTCTCATGGGCCTTGTCCCACCGAAGGACTAGGTCTAAAACCTGAAAGGATTTGTATTGGGCTCTCTGTTCAAACCATCACTTGACAACTTATTTATGATACAAAAAATGTTATAGTGCTACATCCATTTGTTCCTCCATTCTCACCAGGTTCAAAAGTCAAACTTCCACAAAATTATCTTGGTTGTTGAACTCCTGCATGAACTATAAAACCGAGATTTTTAAGTTGATAGGGAACACAAGATTCTAGCCATAAACTAGGTGAAATGGGGAAGTCCCCAAGACTACTTTTATTCTGATATGATCCACCCAAAGAGCGAACCTAAGATTTTGATGCCAGTCCCGGGGGTTCTATTCTAGCAAATGTTTTATCACCTCCAATAGATTTTTATTGGTAAACTTAGCCACACCATTACCCTGGGGGTAGTAGTTGCTAGACAACTTCAAGGTGATCTTCCTCTCATATGTCCATTCCAATAACTATGCTGAAGAAAATGCTGGACCATTTCACACACTATAGCGAAGGGTATCCCAAATCCGGTGACTATATTTTCTTCCAAGAATTTGATAACTACATCCACCATGTTGTTCTTTCATGGAATTGCCTTGGACCACCGGGTATAGTAATCAGTCGTGGTCAGGATATACTGGTGGTTGGAAAATGAGTTGGGGTTTATTTCCCTAATAAAATCAAATGCCCATTGGGAGAAGGGTCAAACTTTAAAGACCGGCTGCAAGGGCATGACCGGGTTCCGCTCATGATGGGCTACGGTTTAGCAAGTGTGGCACTTCCTTACATGAGTGTAGACATCTTTGAAGATGAAGGGCTAGTAATATCTAGCCTAGAGAATCTGGTGGGAAGTGGCGTTAGTTGAGCATGCTCGATTCCAAATTGCCTGAGGAATTCTTCTATCATTTTGGCAGCTTGGTCCCCATTTATGCACCGAAGGTAAATCCCTTCGAAATTATTGAAAAAAAGTGTTCCATTTTTTAATCATGAAATGTGCGCTTTTCAGTCACAGGGCACAATGTTTGTTGGGGGAATCCCCTCTGGATTTCTATTATTGAGCAACTGGTATACCAGATCGGTATACCACAAAGCCTGAGTGATGGATTCCAGAGTATAAGTTTGACATTCAATGTTTGGAGTTACTTCTGCCATCGCTCTACATAGTCCCTAGCCTCAAAATATCTTCATTGGTTGCATCTTGAGATCATAATCTTGGAGGATGGCCATCCATTTCCCCTAACATTCTCCTAGATCACTCTGCAATAGTAAAGATTTGACAGCCTAGTCTTGAATGATAGCATGCACTTTGCTCCAGAGAATATAGTGCCAGAATTTCTTCATAACCCGGACAAGAGAAAAGACTTGCTTTTCCAAAGGCGTATATCAGAATTAAATATTTTTGAAGGGGGAGCTCATAAAAGCAATGGGTCACTCTTCCCCTTCAACCTTCTGGGTTAAGACTGCTGCTGCAGAATGCAGTGAAGCAAAGGAGTAGATGTGAAATGGGAGGGAGTAGTTCGGACTTGCCAGGATTGGTGCCTCCACTATGTTTTTCCTAATCTGAGAAAATGCTCACTTCCCTTTGGGGCTCCACTCAATCTTGGTATCTTTCTTCATCATGTCATTAAGTGGTTTAACAATTTTGGCGAATCCAGTTATGAACTGCTGAACAAATTTTATCTTTCCAAAGAAAGATCTCATTTCTTTTTTACTGCCAGGCATTTACAAATTGAGAAGTACTTCAACTCTCTCAGGGTTGATGGATATTCCCTTCTCAGAGACTATATGACCGAGTAGCCTCCCTTTAGTGACCCCAAATATGCATTTCTTGGGGTTGAGGGAGATACCATACTGGTGACATCTCTTGTAGATTTGGGTGAGGTGGGTGGAATGATCATGCCTGTCCTGGGAAAAGACTGTTAAATCATCCATATAGATGATTATGAATTTGTTGACCAGGCTCTCGGACACGATGTCCATAGCCTTTTGGAATGTGGCCCCAAAATTAATGATGTTGAAGGGCATCCTCTGGTATGAAAATATTTCCTACTTGGTGGTGAACACCATTTTATCTCTATCCTCAAATTTAACCATAACCTGGTTATATCCGTAGTACCCATCTAGGAAGAACATCATTTGGGAACCGTTAACAATTTGTAGCACCTCATCCAATGAGGGGAGAGGGTGATTGTCCTTCTTGGATGCCTTGTTTAAATTTCAAAATCCACACATAGGTGGATCTCACCATTCTTCTTTTGCATAGGGATGAGGTTGGAAACCCATGTTGTGTGTCGGATAGGAAAGATAATCCAGACTGATAGTAGTTTCTGAACCTCCTAATGAATTAGAGGTTCGATCAATGGGTTTACCAGCCTCTACTTTTTTCGGAAGGGTTTGGCATCTGGTTTTAGGGGGATGGTATGAGTCATGATAAATGTATCATAGGTTTTAAGATCCTCATACCCCCAAGAAATAGCATCAATGTATTCTCGGAGAACTACGAGAATCTTCTCCTTCTCCTCTAAGGAGCAGGAGGTACCAATGTGCACAAATTTCTCTTCATTGGCCTTACCAATTTTGACTTTTTAAAAATTTCCTCCCTCAGAGGAGGATGATATCTTATCTTGGCCCCGGGGGTTTGAATCAAAGATTTGTTTGAGAGCCACCATCCCCTTAGGGATGGTGTTAGTGGGTAGATCGATGATCCCATCTTCTTCACCCTGCCTGATATTGTCATGATCGATTTCTTCCACTATCTGATCCTTGAAGATGCCAACATTGGACATGAAGGCCAAAATGTGTTGGTCATCCTCAAAAACCTAAAAGTGGGTGATATTATCTGGGATGGATGGGGTGGGGACCATCTTGACAGAAAAATTTCAAAGCTGAGAACCAACCATTGGCTCGAGGGTGCTGGAAGACACGACAAGGGCACCCAGAACATAGTTACATTTCCAGGGAATAAGATCGATGCAAAAGGTATCAAAGTCTTCAATTAGGCTCCATGCCCGATTGCGGTATGTGGCCAACCTTTTGTCATGACACATGTATTGGCTCTAGACCTATTTTACTATAATCTTTGAATCACCCATTTCCTGAAGGTGGGTGATCCCTTTTCTCAATGCGAACAAGAGTCTGAGGACCAAGGCCTTGTACTCCTTGACATTATTGGTGTAGTTGAACTACAACCTATAGGATGCCAGGAAGGATTTCCACTGTGGGTTGATTAGTTCCACTCTAGCCCCACAGCCTTGTTTAGACCAAGATCCATCAAACTTAAGGATCCACACGCCATTGTTTGTTTTCTGGGGCTGGGAAGGCAAAATGGCATTTGGATTGATTTTGGGAGGGTTGGGAGGTGATTCCTTTGGCTCTGATGGTGCATGGATGAGGTTTTCCTTCAGAGAATCCTCTGGTTCAGGCTTCTCAATGAGCGACACCTTAGGCATACTGCTGGATGGATTACTTGGTCCAAATGAACCAGCTTTATGCTCTTTCTCTCAGAGGTTGTTGATGTGGCTGGTAGCAGCAGCAATACAGGACTCGCACTCTAGTTCAAAATGTTTCTGGTAATGTACTCGACACCAAGTGCTAGACAAGAGAGTGCCTGAAGTTTCCATGTTAGCTTGTGAGTCTACCTCACCCTTTAGTTTCTCGTCCAGGTCCCAAATTCTTTGAGAGACTACAAGATCCTCCCTGGGGATGAAATCAAAGGTCAATATTTCTTGTGTTTGATACACCTCGGGGGAGGATTCAGAGAAAAGGACTTCATTTACCCTACTAACTTTGGTGAGGGCCTACTTCATTCTGGGTTCACTCTCCACCTGTATTTGGTTTGATTTCCCCTTCCAGGGGAGCCAAAAGTGGGAGAAGTCCATAGAGAAATACCCGTTAAGGGCCTTAGATCAATTTCAAATTAATAACATCCCATAGGTTTTAAGGATGTCTACCACTTGGATGTCTATTATGCTTGATATCTAGGGGTCTTGGATGAGCTAAATCTAGACATTTTTAGCTCACCCACCATTTTTATAGCAGTTTTGTCCAATTGGACTACTGCGCCTTTGGATGGAGTGGAAGTTAGTCTGAGCTTCTGGCATATGGATAAGGGCATGACATTTCTCAAAGCACTAGAATCTACCAGGTAGTTATATAGGTTCTTCTCTTGAATATTCAAGCCTAGTAGGAAGGGAGGATCCTCTGTGTTTCCTTGGAAGACGACCAAGTTGGCATCGTCAAATGTGACAGTTTTTGGGGGACGACTGATGGTTTCCAAGTTTCCCAAGAGCTTCAAAAGTGACTTCTTCTATTTGGGACAATTTAACAAGACCTCCATCAAGGTCATGGAGGTGGTGTTGTTCTCTAATGCCTTAGTGATGTCAAACCATCCCCCTGGGTAAATTTGGCTTTCCCTAGCCGGATCCCTAGCTTGGTTAGAGCCAGGTCCTTTCAGAGGGAAGGAGCGGTCATTTGTGTTGTCCTGGGGGGTATTCTTGGGAGGCATTGGCATGTAAGCTATCCCTTTTCTAGCTTGAATCTGAGTGTTGTAGGGAGTCTGTGGGATGGCGAAGGCATTGGCCTCAAAGGTTGGGATGGATTCATCAAAGAAGCCCTGCAATTCGGATTCTTCTTCATCATCTTCATGTGTTCAAAAGAAGACGGTCTCACATGTAAATGAAGTGTGAGGAGGCTTTGATGTGGATGGTTCTAGGGGAGTAGGATCAATAGGTTGTTGTCTATCTGACTAGGAGATCATGATGATCTTCTCCAATGTGGCACAATTCACCTTGGAATGAGAGCCGGTGTCATGCAATCTACATCATGAAGTTAGGGGGTGGAATTCTACAAGTTGTGTAGAATGACTGGGTCAAGCACCACCCTGAGTGGTATTTTGGTTCAGAGGAGGACCTTCAATATTTCTATTGTTGTTCCATTGCTGTTTATTGGGCCAAGGCCCGTTGTTGTAGTTTTGACCTCTGAAATTAGTGTTTTGTTGTCCGAAGAAAATATTTCCTCTCTGGGAATTGGAGTTGTGAGGCGCGAAAGGCTCCACCTTTAGCTATCCTATGCCTTTCATCAATGAGGACACCAATCACTGAAGGGATTCAACATTGGCAGACAACTGGGTAGTTGTGTCACAGTGTGACGGTTGTTGTGGTGGGTTCTTAGGGAAAGCGACAGTAGCTCCCAGAGTTGAGGACGGAAATCCCCCAGCCATAGATGACTGGAAGAAAGGTACTACAAATGATTGTGTCAAGGGTTGTTGTATTTGCTGCAGCTGGTTCCAGGGAACATATTCCAGACCCAATATTATCTGGGCTTGAGATGGATAAATGTACCGGGCATGTTGGTCTATCGGTGGTGGGCCCATGGCCATGGTTGGAGCACCCATTGCTAGATTGGGGTTGTATCCCCTGGTGTAAGGAGTTCTTCTGGGTATCATATTGAAGGGTAGGCTCTGTCTGATGCCGCTGGGAGATTTTTTCAAATTGTGGGACAACTCCAGGGCTAGGTTGTAAACCTTAGCTCAAGTATCCTGGTCATTGGCGATGGTGGTTCTCTAGAGGAGAGTGGCAATAATGGGGTCCATGGCCTTCAGCTATGTCTGGATGGTTACATCAGTGGATGGGATGAAGGGGCCCATGCACCACTTTAAGGAATGTTGGAATTGATAGTTGAATGTAGTGAGAGGCTCATTTGGTTGTTTTCTGATAGAGATAAACTGGTTGTGGGACCACATTGGGTCCATGTGAATACGGAAGGCCACCACAAAGGTGTCTTCCATATCCTATCAGTTGTTGATGGAATTGGCCGACAAGTTGAGGTACCAGTTTAATTCATTCTATCCTAATGATAGAGGGAACATCTAGGTTATAACTTCTTGATGTTGTATCTAGTGTCAGTTCATGGCATCCTTATAGGCCTGAAGATTTTCTTCTACGGTTCATGTGCCTAGATGCTCATATTTGGGATAGATCTTCTCCAAATGTGGAGGAAGATCATTGGTAGCACCGGGGAACTACCCCATTGGGGACCCAGTGTTACCAAAGTAAGTCACCATTGGGACCGTTTGATTTTGGTTGGGTTAAACGTTGGTCCCTGGGATTATTTGAGGGATTTGGGTATTTTGGTGTGTGGCGAATTCCCAGATAAAATTGGCTGGTTTTTTGGTTTGTTGGGTCCTACTCTTTCAGACAGGAGGTCCGAGTTCCATAAACTCTCTAGGATTCAGGGTTGATCGAAGGATTCAATCAAAACTTAAGGGTGAAGATGAACCTATTCCATTGAAAGTCCAGTTCCTAAAACTATTGCTTGGGTAACCCTCGAGTGATGTAAAATCAAAATTTTCCAAGGGACACGAGCTCAGGCCCTCCTTCTAGCACTAGTTTCTATTGACGGGAATTTGTGATCGGCTCTGCCAATAGAGGATAAAGTTGTCACCAAGTACCGGGGTACCGACCAACTTCATCTGAAGAGGTTTTCCAGAGAATAAATTCTCCTAGCCTCCAAGCACATGGTAGTTGGGTCTTGACAGTGCAGGGGAGGTAAGTTTGGTAGGTGACTGTTGTGTGAGGGGATAGCTAGTTTTTACTCATCTTCTTCAGGGATTTCAAGAGGGGTGAGGTTTCCTGCAAGAATTTGGGGTTATCAAATAAAATTCAAAATATTGATCAGGGTTAGATACGCATTTCTACTTATAGTTATGCAATAAACATTCAAACATCAAACTAAGCTCCAATATAAGGAAACTAATCTAAATACTGAATACACAATGAACCAGCAATTCACATGCATTTAGTAGCAAGAGGAGATAAGATCATTAATTTAAACTAGAACATAGGAACAAAGGACATGAGAAAACATACTGCACAAAAAGACATTTGCTAACTCCACAGATCAGAATAACACACAACAAGTAGCCATAAGGTGTTCTTTCTTCTTCATTAAATCCAATGGTTCCAGCATCACTGGTGTATACAATCATGGCTCCAAGGGAGCATTCTAAACTATTAAGACTAACTGAGCATTGAGCTCCTACAACTACTTAAAGTAAAATGCCATCTTCTATTACTTTCTCGACAACAAAATCATCAATTTTTTTGACCCTTGTTATGAGGCCGAACTTCTTATTTATACACAAAGTTTGACCTAAAACTAACCTAATCTAACTATACACTCAACAAATAGAATACATTATCCTATGGCCGGTACTACCTGTGCCACTTATAATCACCTCAAAAAGTGCAGAGGTCGAAGAAGATAGAGGAAGAATACAAGAAGAGAAAGTTGGAAGAATCGGCATAAAGAAGAGTGCTGAGGTATTTATAGAATAAATCTGATCATCCTGATATCTGAGGCTACATGCCTCACAAATGCAGATTGTGGCTCATTGTCTTCGATACACATTAGGAAGTTAATGTAGGAGTGGTACCTTGGGAGAATCATCTGTTAGAGCCATCCTTCTATCTGACATGCCTTATCGATATCACCTACCTATTGACCCCCTTATTAACTACTTGACAGTGCTCGGTCGGCTCCAAGGAACCTAGACATGGATCACTATGAAAGAATACAAAACTTTGGACCCTGAATTCTGGAGTCTGAGAGCTTATGCTCAAAGAATAATGAATTTACAAAATTACATCCTCCTGGTGAAAATCTCCAGAGTCTGGAGAACTCTACTGCTCCTTGTTCTGCTTGAAGGCCTCTAAAATCTGGCCAATTCCATCCTCATCTACGTGTTTGACATAGTCCCATCAGTTGTTGATGACCCTAAATTGTTCATCAATATCTCTGGCCCCTTCATAGAATTCTGTAGCTATTTTTACTGCGTCATGATCCCAGAGCATCATCTTGGATAATTTGGACATTTTCCCTCCATCAAAATCTCTGGTAGACTGGTACCAGGACTCCATTATCTCATCAAATTTTCTCAACACAAAATCTTTCGGGGCACAAGTCTTGGTAGTGAAGGGATCGACCTATGATACCCTTAATACAAATGCCATGTATAAATCTAAAGAATTTTGGACTTTAGGGATTCTATTCTTTAGGGCCGCTACCAGTTGCTTTCTCACCTCAATTTTGAGGCCAAGTCTGGAGTGCTAGGCCCGGAGGAATCCAAAGGGCTCTTATCCCAAAATTCCCATCTTTGTAATGGATTCCTCCCTGAAGTTCATTATCTCTTCTAGCTCGGACCTCCACTCCTCATATTTTTCTATGTCCTTTTCCCATAAGAAAATGATGCCATTCACCTAAGCCACAAGATTGCTGACCTGATAAAGGTCCAGGAGTGTTGGTGCCAGGAACTGCCTTACGAATTTGATTTTCTCCATGATCCACCCATCTACAGCCTGCGCCTTCTTTTTCATGGCCCTTAGACCATCCATGTTACCCTGTGGGAGTGGTGTTCCAGAGGTGGAGGCTTCTGAATGAACCTCGGCCAGTGGCTGTGTTAGTTTCTTGAGAAGCTCAAGGAGATTTTCATTCTTTTCTCTTTCCTCCTTCAGCTTCTGCGCCTTCTTGTTTTACCGGGCCTCAACTGCCTAGGTAGCTTCTCTTAATAGGTCCAATTTTCCTTGTTTGTCCCTTCTCCCTAGAGGAATGTCTGTAATGGTGTAATCTTCAGCTCTTACTGCTGCCGCATCTGTATCTAGGGGAGGTATCACAACTATTGTGACTGTATTTCATCCTGGACCGATCCGGAGGGTATGGATGGTCCGATATTTCTTAGGCTTTTTAGCCTCTTGATTTTGGGCCATCACTTCAGCCAAAGAGAGGGGAGCACTTGATGCCCTTGGGGCCTTCTTTTTTCTGGATTCCATCAGCCATTGTGGTAGCTAGGGTGGTCTTGCTGCTAAGGCCTAGGCATTGGGGCCTTCTTAAGGGTCCTGTGGTGTTTCCCTGATATCCATAGTCATATCAAACTCTTTCTCTTATTCCCTAGGGTTTCCCGTATCTTCCACCTCAGTGGCATCTACGTTTGCATCACTAGGTTTTTCCCCATCTTTTCCAGCATTTGTGGTCCCATTAGCCACAATTCTGGGGTTATCCCCCTCATCTTATTGTTTTTTTTCTTCTTCGGTGCCATCCACCAGGACATCCTTATCCTTGGGCACATCTTTTGGAGAGGCTAGAGGTGTGTGGCCAAGATTTGACTATTTGGCCGTAGAGACTACCTCACCGAATGTCACACTCTGGGGCCTTTGATCACCCAAAGTAACTAGAGGCATTTGGAGTGTTGTCTGACTTTCAGTCCCCCCTTTTTTGGCATTATGGTCATGTCAAGTCAGTCTGTTCAGTCTGAGTCTAGGTCTAAGTCTTTTATAGGTAGGAAATCTTTGCCAGGCTTCTCTTCCATTGCCTTCTTGTTCTAAGCCAGGTGGAATGTTTTCAAGGTCTCATTAATTGGGTAGGTTGTAGCACCCGATCTGGCAAAGATTATGATCTTTCAATTGATGATCTTTTCAGCAGATGGAATGATGTTTGGGAGTCATAAGTTTCAGACATTCAAAAGAACTAAGAGAGATTCTTCATGTAGCGAAATCAGCATTGAATCATTCAGGTTTCTACTTCATATCATTGTGTGAACAATCCATTTGTGGTAGAGAAATAAAGTTTGCAGTTGAATATATCGAGCTAGGTGCAGATTGAAGACTATTATGCATCAATTCTACAGGTCTCAACGATCCTAATGCAACAAATGGCGAGAAATTTGGTTAAGAGATGAGTGAGAACGAGCTCAGGGGGATTTCAGAAATCATCTTCTCCATGGCGGAATTCTACCTTCGTTGGTAATTTTCTGCAAAGGCAGAAAAGAGGAAATTTGCCTTGTGCGGGTTTCACCCTCCTTTGGCAATTTTCTGCAAAGAAGAATTTTATACTGTGCAGGTTTTGCCCCTCTCGGGTGATTTTCTACAAGCTTAGTCATAATAAGGTGGGCCTGATTTATTAAAAAAAAAGAATATCATGTTGTTGTTTTAAGAGATCAAATAAAGCATGTGCTTTAAGTTAAGTAGCCCGTGCACTTAAGAATGACGTGCAGAAAGACAGGTAAAGGATAATTTCACACTTTGCGGGTTTCACCCTCCTTTGGTGATTTTCTGGAAAGAAGGATTTTCATATATTGTGGGTTTCGTACCTCCCTCTACATTGTCCGCTGGAGAAGCACTTTTTCTATTTTCCGCCGGAGAAGCACTTTTCCAATTCTCCGCAATGGAGAAGTACTTTTCTAATTTTCCGCAATAGTTCTCGTAGATGGTCCAAGCGAGAAATCCAAAATCAGGTACGCCGCAGCCATTTGCACATTCAGTTTACCAAAACCCACAGTTTCATATCTTGCAGTGCAGAAAAATGATGTTTCGACTCCGTGGCCCAATGGATTCAGCTCGATAATGCTGGCTGAAGATGAAGAGTTTCAGATTCATAATGATTGTTCGAGTTCTCAGATTTGAAAAGTCTTTCTCTTTGTATTCTATCTCTTTGTATTCAAAGAAGAGGAAAGGTCATTGGCTCTGAGAAGCCTGATGTATTGTAAAATCTATAAATGCTGAAAATAATTCAGTATACAAGGTTAGCAAACTTGTTAATGAAGCAGAAGTGATTCTATTTATAGAGGCTTTGTCTCATGTTTGTTGCGCCATTGTAGTTGTTCATTTGCATTTGAATAGATAGAACAATTGTATGTGAAGCTACAGTTTTATACTGGATTCTATTTCATGTTAGTGGTTGCAGTGAGAGTGATTCCATTTACTTCTCATGTATAATTCTTCTCCTATTCATTCAGTAATTTAGGTGCATCAGAATAGAAAGTACAATTGTGTGTGGAA
>MU215591.1:394829-433423 GCA_018584345.1 Thuja plicata
GAAAGTACAATTGTGTGTGGAACTGTAATTCCTGCTTGGATTCTATTCCATGTTAGAAGTTGCAGCATAAGCAATTCTATTTGCTGTCCATGTATGATTCTGCTCCTGTTCTCCTCAGTAGAATATGAATTTTTAGAATAGGTAGATTAGACTCAAATATAGATTAAACATTATCCTTTCCTGAATTGTTTGTGTCTACAAGCAATTTGGTTAAAACTTCTAAGAGATAACCTGATGATCAATAAAAAGACACATTCATTGCATATCAAACACAATCAGGGAGTTGTACCTATCAATTTAGAAGGCAGTGATAGATAACATACACTGACCCATTTGTTGGTAAACATCCTTTTGTTCTTTCACCTTGGGTGTATTGAAGAGTCAGAGATTATAAATCTTAAGGAAGGACAAACTGTTAACCAACATGGAGCATGACAACTGGAGATACATTTGCTCGTGAAGGTCCGAGTTCCCAAGCCATTATCGGCTACTCATCTTGTGTTGGCCTTAGTTCTATCTCGGTCCCTTGGACTAGTGTTTCTTCCATGTCTTGTGGATTTGCTTTTGTTTCTTCTTGTTCTTTCTCTTTTTTTGCTCCCAGATCTCTTTTTTCAGGGCCACTTCTTCTTTTGCATCTATATCCTCCACTGCCTTCACCACATTGGCCTATAAGTTCACCAGATCTTTCATCTAGAAGAGATCATAGAAATCATCATGGGGAGGGGAGACTACTGGAGGATCCTCCAATTAAGGAGAAGAGGGGATGAGTTCCACACAGGGAACATTAGGCATCCTAGGGCCTGCATCTGTGTTTGGGGGATGATTCACCCTTTTCTTCTTACTTCCTAACTGTAACAGGGCCTTGACATCCAGAATAGCTACAGATTCTACCTTGGCCTCCGTTTGCTAGCTCATAAGTGCTACTAGTGAAGGGGATCCTACCAGGAGGGAAGATCTCACCAGAGTAACTAGAAGACCGTAGGAAAGCTGGGCACTTAATTTTTGAATTATCTGGTGAAATGCCTTGAGCTAAATATGAACATTATCTAAAATGGGGAGCAAATTTGGGGGTGGAACTTGGGCTAGGGTGATCTCTTTTTCTTTCCCCTTATCTTTACTTGGCCCTGCAGCCCCGGAGGCCAAAGTAGACCCCTACAAAATTGGACCCCTACGGGCGCTCTTCTTGTACACTTGTGCAAAGTAATCTTGACTATTCTGTATGATGCCCTGGCTGACAACCTCAATTTTCAAACTCTCTGGGGTGTCCCAATCCACTGGAGGGAGATCCATCTTATCGATCCCCTGTGCCTTGTATGCTGAGTCCTTTAGAGGCCCACTATCTGAAAAATATTTTGGGAAGGTCCGAAGGGTAAGGCTCTTCATCATCCCTTTAGACATCCTTGAGTGTTGTTGAGCCCGATGGTTGAAATCATCTTGAAAATATTCCTAACAATACTCAATGTGGGGCTCATGTGGTGTGGATGTCTAGGGTAGTGCCACACTTATCTTGCCGACTGGATCAAAATTGTTTCTTGCTAGGTGGAACTCGGTCAGTTCCAGGGTCTTCGACTCATTATCAGCTTCCTTGGCCACTGCAAGACTGCAATAATAGTTCCTGCAAGTGATTGGGAATGAGATAAAGGTAACCTTCTTCAATGCAAAGAATGTGTGATGTTCCAGGATTTGCCTGTAGAACTCCAAAAGAATAATCCTATCCTCACAATGCTTACGGAGTAGGTAGGGCTTCTCGGAGAACCTGGTAACCCGAATGTAATAATGTTGCTAAAATTGAATAAAATAATTATCGTAAGAACTCACCAAGGTCATTTCTTCCTTGGACAATCAGTACCTAGAATCTTGAGTAAGTGTCAAAATGTTGTGGTAAATGAACATGTCATTTACCTGGAAAAAATTGGGGAAGCTAGCTTACCATTGGATCTAGGGATAATGTTCCCATGGGACATTCTAGTTGGGCTTATTTCCAAGAATTCCCACTGTTTGTGAACCCTAGAGAGCAAGTCTCTATTGTGCCAGTGCCCATAACACATATGAAGTCATGTGGAACCTCAAATTCTGGCCGATGTTGTTCAATTGGAAGTCCACATGATTGGCGATAATAGTCACCCAATCGAAGGTCTGTCCATGAGTGGTGATGCAGTATAATAAATAATACATCCACATAAAAAATTTCATGCCATGGGGTTCCCCAAAGAGCCTACATAAAAAGATGATCCCTACCTATATGCATTCCTTGAAATCTCCGCGAGGGATCTCTAGCTTCATTTTCTTGTAGTCCCTCCTTGGGGACTTCAACCAGTAATAATCGAGATGCTATTGGGAAAGATGGGGAACCTTCTTGAACTCCTTCAGTGACATAGACTGGGAGATAAAAATAGCATTTCTAAACTGGGGGATCCCTAGTCCCAAAGAAAAGGTGGTAGCATCAAGAGTAACAATGAGCGCTGGGTAGTTCAATCGTAGGGAATTAGCTAGAAAAACATCTCAGGTGGGTACATTATAGTGCTTTTCCAAGTGGAGAATCAACTTCGATGCTTGCACCGAGCAAGGAAAATAAGCAACTTTGATAATGCCAGAGGCAGCCATGTTCTTGGCCATATCATTCCTGACAGATCTCTGTTAATACATTTTACAGACAAGGCCCTGTAGTTCTGCCGATGGTCTGGCCTTTGTGTTGGTGATATCTTGGAGTTTGGAATCCACTTTGGATCCCACAAGGACACCATCCCTTAGGTATTTGGATGTCAATGGGAGCTTGGCCAAAATTTAATCTACCTTCATCTTAGTGGCCACCTGAGTGGAGGTAGTCAGAAGTTCTGGACTTCCAGGAGGAGTTGTTACTTCAGACATTGTTTGTTGGATAATCCGCAACCTGCAAGACTAGACAACCGTTAATACATGTGACAAAATATTAAGAAATTTTATGGACTTTAGAGAGTTCACCACCATTTCACACCTGTTGTCAAAAGATGTTAGCCCACTTCAAAATCTTGAAAATATAACAACTAACATCTTACATGGAATTTGATTTACACTTGGGGGTTTTAGAGATATTGATTAATGCAAAAAAATGGGATGAATGCCCAGGGACTTTTCAGCACCTAGATTACGGAGAAAATAGCTATTATCAAAGTGACCGGGTAGTGAGCCATACTGGGCTGACATGGGTTGTCATATGGTCACACAATAAATGGTGTAATGGCATTAATGGTGATAGATGTCTAGACATGAACAAATTGACTGCCAGATGGGATGGTTTTGAATGTTCACGTGTGGGGGAATTTAATCCCACCATCAATGATGAAGTAACGAAGGAGAGAGAAGATCGCCATGGCTCAAACAGGTGAGGTGCCATGTTCAAACAAGGTGGACACCATGCAGGCGAGCTCAAAACTTGGGTATACAATGTGGAGAGCGTGACAATCTTACCATAGGAAGGGTCCTCACAATAATGTACATACCAATATACAGACCCAATTTACATGGGAAGCCGAAGAATCACAAAATTTATAGGAAACAACCCCATCCTATAGACTATCTACAATTTATAGAGAAATTAAGACAATTTACAAAGAAATTACAACTACTTACAGAATCTATAGGAATGTACACTATTTACAAGAAAGAAAACAACATAAGGAAAACAGACAACCTTCCTACAGAGCCATCCCACTAACGAGAGGCAACAAAAAACCAAAAGACAAAAATGGAGGTAAGGCCAAACAAGGAAAGAAAAAATAAGAAAGGAAAGAACAAAAAAAATCAAAGATAAAACCATAAGAGATCTGAAGGACCTACCTTGAAATTAGGAAATGCGGGGGGAGGAGGATGGGAAGTGCTCTGCAAACCAGGGAGCCTCATGGACCACGGACACTAAAGTCTTTGCAAGAAAGAAAAGCAATGTTAAACCTTCCAAACAAAATTGTACTTAATTCAAATTCACTCTAATCACTCTTAATCGCTCTGGGTAATCTTGTTTGCGGTAAATGTGAAAATAACAAGTGAATCTTCAGTTATACCCCTAGGGTGAAAATGTACTTCTTCCTTCCGCAAGTCCTAAGAAAAGGTAAACCTTCAGACTCTAGGCCTAGGGATCCCATGCAACCACACCCTCTAACAAAAGAGGAAGTAGTGACAGAGAATCCTGGGGTCCAGAATCCGACTGGCACAAATAAATAAAAACACTCCGGGACCGGGTCCCAGAGGAAGAGAAACCAGAAAGAAAAGAAACAACGACCCTGCGGAAGCAAAGACCAAAAGAAAACAAAAGAAAAAGGAACAAGGAAAAAGTGAAAATGGGGACCCAACATTTTTCCAACAAAATGTAGGGACGGGTATGCAGGGCATAAAAAATGGTGACTCACTGGGACAAATACCTTAGCGCATTTGAGGACTACAAAATCTCTGGTTAGAAAAACTAAAACTTGCTCTTACCTGGAGCATTCTTCTTGCAAGGAGCAAGGTGTTTGAGAAAATATGACTCATCATTGATTGAATCCTTCAATATTTTTTCAGCTATGAAGTATGTGATTTGGAAGAAAATCAAGCCGATGACTTTCAGGAGAAGCAGAGAGAGGGCACTAAGTATACCAGACCAAAATCACTATATCTTGCACGATCCCCCGGATACCAGAATTATCTATTATTCAGTTTTCTTTCTTTTCTTTTGAAGATGGGGAAGGAAGTACTTCTTTCACCATGGACCTTAAGCTTAGATAATTCTTATGGTGGTACTTCTTTCACCTTTCCATCCATTTTAATTTTCTGAATAGGAGAGACATTCCAGATCTGGATATTTTGATTTTTGGACTTGGCCAATAACTAGTGCAACTGATCTGTTATCAAGGACCATACAATTACTTGCTTCTTAGATTTTGTGTTAACCTTTCTCAAGACTTTCAAGATATGAATCTAATGAAGATTACCCATAACCTTTTACCGTACGTACAAAATAACTCTGGAGTGCAGATAAATTCCACCATGCTAACAATAGATTCTAGACTAACCAAAATGCATAAGGAACCATTCCAGGGACTAGATGTCATGTGAATCATACCTGTCTACAAGAAGAGGACAACATGTTGGGGACCTGAACCACACCCTCTAACAAAAGAGGAAGTAGTGACAGAGAATCCCAGGGTCTAGAATCTGACTGACACAAAAAAACAAAAATACTCTGGGACGGGGTAGCGGAGGAAGAGAAAACAAAAAGAAAAGAAACAATGACCCCGCGGAAGCAAAGATCAGAAGAAAACAAAAGAAAAAGGAACAAGGAAAAAGAGAAAAGGGGGACCTGACATTTTTCCAACAAAATGTAGGGACGGGTATGCAGGGTATAACATCTTGGTAGACATGTATGCAAAGTGTGGAAGCATAAAAAAAACATGTGACCTATTTGAAAGAGTGCCTCAATTAAATGTGGTCTTATGGACTCTAATAATCATTAGATATAAACTAGAATGGGTTTGTTGGAAAGGAATTAGAAGCATTCAATTAAATATAAGTGGTAGGTGTAAATCCAAATTCCATAACCTTTGTGAGAATCCTCCCTTCTTGTGCCCAAATGAGAGCATTGGATCATTTTTTCTATTAATGAAGTTAAGTTTTCTGCATTTTACCATGTTTTGTCAATCATAACAGTCTAATTACAACCACTAATTCATAGTAGGGGATTGAATTTTGAATCAAATTTATTTGGTTTGGATGAGGGGTTGAATGCAATCAAATCAAGTTTTTGTTTCATTCAATTCCTTCTTGTTTTGAGTAAGATATCAACATTTTATTCTAAATGTTAAAACCCTTGTTTAGGATATCCCAAGAGTAATAAAATGTAGTTCTTGATAATCCATAAAGGATCACAAGTTGTCATTAGTATACAAGCAAACAGTTTTGGTCGGTCATGATCACCGAGAGACAACACTCACTAAGCAACATTGATTACTGAGCACAGTGATTACCGAGTGCAGTGATCAACAAAATGTTATGAATACCGAGCAGTATATCAATCGAGCACCATTCTATAGAAACATCACCGAGAACCAGTATAAAAAGACATCACCGAGCACCAGTCTTCACTGAGAGACAACATATCACCGAAAAAAGAGGATCTCAACTACACGTCAGCTAAAGCACTTTAGTCTTTAAAATAGCTTTTTGCGTAGTTGGATAACTATTTATTATGGATCAAGAAAAGCATAAATGATGGATTTAATTATTTAATTGATTATAAATATGCAAACTAGGAGATCAAGGTCAAGTTGTAAACCTTTGATCTTAGAGTTTTTCAAGAAAAGTGTGAAACCTAATTAGATCAAAATCTTGTATATATAGATGTATTAATCAATCAAGAACATGATGATTTTTATTTGCTAAGGACATCTATGGATCAGAAAGAGGTTTTCATGCATAAGGACCGATAAAGAAGAATTTAGTTATGAAGAAATACATTCAAGGCTACCAAGAAGAACATAGGTATTATCCATCACAATAGGTGATATATATTTTGTGAATTTAATGGAACTGTAATCAGCAATATAAGATTGCAGAAATCAGTTCATATATTTTTTACTCTCTAACAATTGTAGCAAGCAATAAAATCCTTACACAAGGTAGAATTAATAGTCTTTATGTAAATCTCTTAACCAAGTGCACACATACATTGTGTTGCTAAAATATTCTAACCGAGTAGACTTAACAAGTCTAACATGTTACTCCTAACAGGGTCATCATAAGTGATCACAACTTGTATCCCTAATAGGCACCTTCCATTCTACAGATAGTGAAGCTTTGTAGGTTTCATCCCCACCACAGTTTTTACCTTCTAAAAAGGGTTTCTGCATTACCAAATACATGTGTCATGCGTAAATGAGTTTCATGAATTTTTCAATGTCGTTTACATGCATTTACATTTATGCTATGATATTTCATGCATGAAGTAGAAAAGATACAATGGTTGGTTATGCAAGAAATGATTACTAAGGTTTAAATTGTAAAAGTTTTAAGGGTACTGATTCACCCTTCCCCTCTCAGTACACACCCTTCCATTATTCCAACAATTGGTATTAGAGATAGATCTCTTATTTAGAAAATTTTAATCACTTGAGAGAAAAGATCTTACAATGGAAAGGTATAAGCTTGATAAAAATATTGAGAATCAGAAGTTGCAAATACGATTTTCTTTGAGCAATACAAAGAGGCAAGAAAAAAAATGAAAGAGTTATTGGCTGAAAGAAAAGTCATGGCATCTCACTACAATGAAACTGTCTATCATGAAGAAGAGATACCTGGCCTATTTGATTCATCTGGATCTGGTTCTAGTAATACATCTGACACATCTGAAGGAACCATTTTAGATCTAAATGAAATCAATCAACATCTGACTGAACAAGTGAAAGTACTGCAGATTGGTCAAGAACAAAGATTACTGAAAAATTGCAAGAGAAATAATCTGAGATGCAGAGACTTACTGAACATCACATTGAGATCACCAATCAAATAGTTCATATGAGTCATGAGGTCAATCGAGTGAACATGGAACTTGTTGGAAAATTGGAAGCTATTCGTGAAATAAAGGAAGAAAATGAGAAATTGAAGCATGAAGTGAAGATTCAACAACACCATAATGATATGATCAAGAAAGCTGAAGACAGTATAAAAAGAATCGATGAATTTTTGAATGGACAAAGAAGACTCAACAATAATACCAGTTTAGGGTATACCGAGCATAGAGAATCATCAAACCGAGCTGATCAAAGGAATGTCTACACAAATCCAAGACCAAAGAAGTGTTCATGTAATCACCATGGAAAATGAGGCCACACATCAAATGTTTGCAAGAGCAAAGAAAAAGGTATTCCTAAAACTACTTCTACATTCATAGGTAATTGTTATAATTGTAACAAGCATAGACACAAAGCACATGAATGCAGATCTAAGCTGAACAAACCAAAGAAGAAATCTTACATGGAAATTTTTTCTACTTGCAACATGCATGGCCACACATTTCATGAATGTAGGAAAAGGATAAAACAAGTCTGGAAACCTAAAGAACAAGAAAATGCATATCAACCAAGAATAGTCAGTAATACATATGTTTGGGATTACAACACTTTGGTAAATTGAACATCTATTAGATATGGACATATAGCTGCTAACTATATGAGGTAATGGATAATAGGATTTAGAAACTGGACTAACCCTGAAATGACATGCTTACATTGTCATAAGGCCAAACACTTCAGCAAGGATTGCAGAGACCAAGTGATAGAGTCAAGCACTTTTGCAAAAGGAAATACTATTGAAGACATCATGAGAATAAGAAATCAAATGTGGAGGAGAGCTTCAAAAAATGATAATGATGGACCAAGCACTACAGTTGGTGACCCCTCATCTAATGGATCAGGTGATTCCACCACCCCCACCTAAGAAATACAAGTATGGAACTCCACTCTACAAAGTTGTATTTTACATCAATTCCTATATTCATTGAGAATATGCCAAATTAGAATTAATGAAGATGCACAATGGTATTGCATGTTATGTTTTGTGAATCTAGTCTGGTCAGTCAATATAAACCAAGCATAAACTGCATGTCAGTAAAGATATGAAAGATAACTGATTTGACACTAAATACCGAGCAATGTTGGTAAACATGTGGATGACAACCAAGTTGAAACTTTGTACTGAGTATTGTATACTCACCAAGCTGAATAATTTGGTGTGTTAACTAAGCATTTAATTTTTGTCAACCGAGTGGTAGGTGAAACATTTAATGCATCACTTAGGGTATATTTTTCTATAAAAAGGGGAACATGAACTCATATGTTCACCCAGTGTTAAAGAGAAAATTGCAGAGTGAAGAAGAGTGATTCAAAGAGATTACATTGTAGAGTGATTCACAACACCTTCAAAGCTACTCCAATAGTTTTCAAGCATTCAGAGCTTACATCCAGTGAGTATCTAGACTTACCAAGTTAACAGGTTATTTGCAAAGAAGCCCTAATTTTAACGAACAATGGCAACCACTTCACGAACCTCGAAGATCAATATGGAAAAGGACAAGAAGGTCATTCTAATCAAGAACTCAACCTGTGAGGAACCTAACTACACACTTTTCCCCGAGGTTGCTTCTCAAACCAACGAGAAGGGAGCATTTTCAAATATCCCACCTAGGGTTTTATTGGTTGAACACATCTGTGCATACATTCACTGCAAAGTTATAGAAATTGGAGACATTGAGCTTGAAGAATATTATAAAAAGCTATGCAAGGATGGAAACCTAAAGGATAAGTACAAAAATATTGAAGTGAAAGGGTTAACCAATGCCCTACTAGTCCTGAAAGAATTCACGACAGAATGGATTCACATTGTGCTCAATCGAGTGCATGACAAACATATGTAGCTAGATGAACCAAAGAAAATCACAAAGGATGTGTTTCATGTAGTGACTGGTTACTCAATAACTGAGAAGGAAAAATACCTAAGGCACCCTAGATGCCCAGAGATTGAAAAGATAACTGTAGCCTAATGGGACTACAGAGGTCTAAAATTCAATTCAATGACTGACCCTAAAATGAAATTTGGTGCATATGTGATTGGATACAAGATCTTTCAAGCAAGAAAAATGAACAACATTTCTTATAGAGAAGTTGACATAGCGTACAAGATAGTAAAGAAGGGAGTGCAAATAGACCTAGCTGAGCTACTACTGAAACAACTAGAAGAAAACATGAGAAAAAATAGATCAGCCCAATCTAATACATGTAAGTTTGGTTATCTATTGATGTACACATTCTTTTACTTCAATAACTTCTTTCCTTCAGTCGTTAATGTCACTTGGGACACCAACTGACCTATCACAACACACATTAGTGATTAAATTAAATCACTAGGAGATAATTTCATACCACTATTGGATGCATACTTTACTACTATAGACACCTAAAACTAGGCAGGTGTTCTCTAATCAAGCAAATCTCAAAATCTCATCAAATTGCTCCAAATTTCATCAAAATGGATCAAATAAATTCAAATGGACATTTATTAAATCAAATTGGGATCAAATCAATTAAATCAAAGGATTAATTAATAATGATATCAAATGATTTAATATAAGCCTAAAGGGATTAATCAAACTATAAATTGATTTTAATCAATTAACTATATAGTTTAAATCAAAAATTCAATCCAACCTATTCCCCTACATGGCTAATTTAATTAATTGATTGAACTAATAAAACCTAATATCTTTCAACATGAATTTGAGGAACCAATGAGAATTGAGAAAGCAAAGCACATGGCTCACTCCAAATTTGCAATCTCAATCACTCATTTTGAACTTTCAATCCTAATCACTCAAATTTGTCTCTTTGTCCCAACCTTTGAGACAAGCATTTAAATTGTCCTCCCATTTGAAAACCTTTGAAAGAATCTCACTCAACCAAGGCTTAATCATGATCAATTGACTCTACCCCCTACAATTTGGAAAATCCTATAAATACAAGCCATTTTGCAAGCATAAATAATCCTAGAAATTAGAATGCAAAGCATCCATATTATAGCCATTTTCATAGAAATTGAGAGCATATCAAAGAATAATTGAGAATTTTCGTAGAATTTGTGAGAGAATTTGAGTTCATTATTGACGAAATTGAGAGAATTTTAGAGCTAGATTAGGCATATATTTATCATTTTCTCATTCTAGGACTGTCATTAGTAGAGATTAAGGCTCAGAGCTCTATTAACATGCTTAGATAGAGATCCATGGGATGCTTATTGATTTATTTGCAATTGTTAGTTTAAATTGTCATTATTATTCCATAGAATTGCTAGTAAATAAACTAATTTCATGAAGGTGTATTTCATTCACACAAAAATGGCACCCACCGTGGGGCTTTAGGCCTCAAATCATCGTTTTATTCTATATTTTGTGTGATTTGCCTTTATTTTGTGCTAATTTTGCAGGTTGCAGGTCAAATGCCATGTACAAGCCAAAGAATGATGTCTGCTAGCAATTAAATGACACCTGTAAGTTCTTTCTTTCTTCTATCTTTATTTTGTCATGCCTATCAGCTGAAGAGTGATGCCTGGACCTATAAAGCGACGCATGTCAGTTGGAAAATACCACCTACAAGCTTGATCCTGCCACTTATGCACTTTTATCTTCTGCATTTAATATACTTTGTAATGCCTAGAATATTTCTTTTACCGCCTGTTATTTGTAAAGTACCACGTAACAGAGTGCCAAATAACGCTTACACTAGTGTAAAGTCTTGCATAGCTTACTGCAAAGCAATGCCTATAAGTTACTAAATGACGTCTTTTGTTTTCTGTGTTTTATTACTTACAGGTCATTAGAATTAGATTATTAACTCTCTATTTTTGTGTTTTCTACAGATGAACAGATAGTTGAAGGTGCAGAAACTAGAGGTGCAGGTCAAAAGGAAAAGTAAACAGGTAACAATTCAAAACAAGCACTCTAAAATTTTTTTATTGTACTATTATTTTGGAAGATTTAGAAAAAGAGCAAGCATTGTGTGAGCATTTTGTGAAATTCAGTAATGCTTATAAAAAGAAGTTTCCATCTCTAAATTGATTTTGTGTATTAAGTCCTTAAGTTGTTTTGTTTGAAAATTTTGCTAAGGAACTTGATTGCATTGTCAATTCGATTTTAGTTTTTCTTCACTTTGGTTGTGGTGTTGAATAAATTTCTGGTGGAGCCAGAGAGGGAACGATCGCCACTAGGTGAGTGTAAGAAAAAAGCATAAAAACCTCAAAAAAGCGCCTAGCCTTTGCTGGCATCAAAAAGAGGTATTTTTCATATCAAGCTTGTTTTCCTTAAATTGTGGCATTTCATTGATATCTAGTCTAATAGGGCCACCCTATTATTGTCCATTTCAAACAAAACATTAGGTATACGGTCTCAACTTTTTGAAGTTGATCAAAAATCCAAAAGTGTTGCGTTTGGGTGGTAGAAAGAAAGGGAAGAATTGAACCAAACATTTCAAATTTCTAAGAACCTCCTTGTCAAGAGGTTGAAAATGAACAAATGTGTTTAAAGTGCTTGGAATTTAGAAAAGTAATAGGGATATGCTCTTCACTCTTTGAGGGAATCAAACTCCCAAACTTACTTGACTAAGATCAATTTTTCTTTCTATATACATGTTACATAGCGAGATACTTAGAGGGCCTGCCTCCCGAGATTTTCCTTACGAGGACAGTGAGAGGGAGTGACCCAAAGTGGGATACACTCACTTTAGCCATGAGACTATCCAACCCACTATAATAAAATGCACTCTTCCTTAATGGGTTGTAGTGACTAAATTGTGTTAAGGATCTTCACTTCCTCGAGTAGTCCTTCGGGATTGCACAAAATCATACGTGGGTAGCCCTTGCAAGAGGGTATAGTATAATTTTCATAGTTTAGAATGGATGTTTTAATTAAAACCCTGTTAAGTAGAAATCTACCTTTTAGAGACATTGTTAAAAAGCCAAATTTGAATCTAACTAGATTGTTTGGAAGAAATTCTTGTTCAAGACCCGTGAAAACATTAGAGAACATACACTTGGTGTGTTTTAGGAGTAAGATACAAATTTTATGTGTGTGTTGTGTTTGTATCTTTACTTTCAAACAAGAATTTCATCTTACAACTCTGATCACAGACATTATCATTTTAAAACCCTAAAAACTATGAAAAACAACTGGATCAGCCATGTGATGCGTACAGACAAACAAATAATGCCTACAAAAAGTTTCGTTATGCCTACAAATGGAATTCATGCCTGAAAACAATGAAATACCACCTAAGTCACTGGAAAGTGACGCTTGAAATAGTTTAAACACCGCCTACAAATGACCAAACACTGGCTGCAATCTGCAGAGTGCTGCGTACACAATTTCCAGTTACCACCTATGGAGGCTGAATCATGCCTAAACAACAGTGAAGTGATGCCCAGAGACAAAGAAGGGAAAATAGGGGGCATTTCCCGAGGGCTTGAAAACAATTTGATTACATTTCTAGATACCCTTTTGGATTTTCTACCTGTTCATATGGTCAGTTTGATTAGAATTCCTCATTATTGGATAAATCACAAAATCAATAACGGATTGATGAAAGAGGTGATAAAAAGAAAAGTATTTATTGATTTATGCTCATGCTGGCTTTCACCCGATCACATTACATCAAATCTACCCTGCAATCTGATGGTTCTTATCTAAGGCAAGAGTTTCCTTTTCCTAGTGATAATTCTACTTCTTCACAACAACCAACTCAACAACCAAACAAAGAAGTAGAACCAAACATGGCTTTCCCATTCAGAAACATGGATCTTGACCTAATAAAAAATGCAAATAGAGATAAAATCAATAACAATGGAAATGGAGAGGTCAATAATAATGGTGCTGATGGAAGAGGAATTAAACCTAATAATCAAGGGGTAGACAACAAAAATGGAGAAAATATTGACCCTAATGACGAAGATGCTACCGAAGAGAAGGTTAATGAAGTGGTTCAAAGCCCATTCTTCATGAAACTCATGGAGAAAGCATTGGAAAGAGATAGGGAAAAATATTTTCTAGACCTAGTGTTGGTACTCTCAAATTAGGCACAAATTTGGATTGACCATTTTAAAATTTTCTCTAAGGCAAGGTGAGTACCCCTAAAAAAATTTTGAAAAGGCCTATTTGGAATGCAAGTAAAATATAACCTGATGATGTGTATGAGATATCACTTGGGAAACATGTGAAAAAACTATCATGGGGTAGATGAAATGGGTCACAAATTTCAGATATCAGATTTGATGAGTTTTGAAGAGGGTCATTTGGAGGTGTTCACTTAAATCTGCATTCTGCACTTTGTCTGATTATAGTAAATAACCTACTTTGCATGCTTGCATCTTTGGTTGAATAAAGCTTCATGACATAGGGATTATTATGAAATTTTGTAGGCATGAGAGAGAGAGAGAGAGTCTCCATGTCCATTTGAATATTTCTATGAGTTCATATGATAATTTGCCCAAGGCTATTCTGTTTGCTATTAATTCAGATTCTCAGAGTGTGAAAGTGCAGAATTCTGAATTCCCTACTTTGAGGTCTTACAAGTTTATACCCGATTGAAGGGAATGGAAATTTGATTATTCTCCTATATTTTAGTCATGGAAATACACCTTCATGATGATTTACATACATGTTCCAATCCACCTGATTAGTTTACTCTACCAATTCCAAACCATGTTTATGCATTTTCACTGATTTTGAAATTAGAAGTTGGCAAAGGGCTAACTTTGAGGATTAATATTGACTAATTGGTTGATCATTGGAGAAATAAAGTGGAATCATAATATCCCTTATATGAAATTAAATCTATATTTAGGTGTTTAGGTTCTAAGAGCTTCATTTCATGTCTTTGTGAAATCAAAACCAAAGGGACTTTATTCAATTTTCTGTGTATTAAATGATTATTCATCTAGGAGGCCGACTTTGCATATTAATATTGTGATGAAAATTTGATGGTAATGATGAGTTAGTTGGCTATCTTCATTCTATGTGTGAAGGTATACCAACTTGGAGAGTTTCAAGGGTCCAACCATTGGTTTTCTATGTTTCACAAGATGATTTCAAAGGCAGCTTATTATTTTTTTACATTTGTGCTTGTCAGTTTTTCATAATAATTAGGTTTAGTCAGTGATAACTTGTGCCCGAATCCAAATGGGGCTGAACCTTTTTAGACACTTGTGCTTTGTATCTCATTAAATGCTCAGTCCCAATGGTGGTATCCAAATGCAAAATTTTATATTTTTATAAGGGGATGCATGGTGGGTTTCCAGAGAAGTTTAAATGTGCCCACTTGGATGTATAAGGAAATAATCATCTTTGATAATGAAGAAACCCTGTCTCATAAATCACCATGCTAATAAGTTTTGCAGAGGTCATGTGGGATCGTTTGATCAGTTCTCAAGGCAGGGCAGGGTAGGAGTGCAAAGTGGAGGTGTTAGCAAAGTGAAAGGAGGAAAATGAATAAGTTCTTATGAAGTGTGTCACTGAAGATTTGAGTTTTAATCATCATAGGAGGGTTACTACCTATGTCATTTATAAATGCCTTCTTCATTGGCATACATTTGAGGTTGAAAGGACAACTATTTTTGATCTTTTGATTTAGGCTATTTGAGATGTTAGCTAAGCGTGAATTGGTTATGTGAATATATTTTTCTGGGCTAAAGCTTCTTTCCACAACCTTCCAGTCTGCACAAAGACATAAGGAATATCTTTATGGTTAAAGGTGCAAATGCATAGCTCTACATGCATGAAAAATGTGGAATCATAGACAATAAATCAAATTGTTTGACTGCAGTTTCAAAGCTATGTCGTCTCTATAAAGGTAATGATGGAAAGACTCGTAGAAAAAAACATTAAAAACTTCAAATAAATGCATTGGCGGGTGTAAAGCCACAAATATTTCAGCTTGTGCGGGTCAATATGGAAGCCTTGGGACAAAGTTTGGATGTCCATAAACATTGCCACATGGTTTATAAAATCAAATTGAAGAATGCACACTAGTGATGGCAAAAGGATTAACAAAAGAAATACTTCCAAGTTAGAATGTGAAGGAAAAATGTTTTTCATTCACTAGGCTACACAGGAATGGTCAGAAGGTAGCCTACACATGGAATGAAAGGATTGCGCAAGTCATGGAAGAAGCTTGCACAAAATTGCTAAGGAGACCAGCATAGCTAATGAAACAAATCAACATAGCATTGAAAGAAATTAAAAATGTTTCAAAACAAATGCAATGTAAGGAGAGCCAGTACTGGAAGCATGCACACAACATAAACAAAGCATGTAGATTGTTTTTCAAAATCCCAAAGGCTGTGCAAGTCAATAAAAATCCAAGAAAATGCAAAAAAGTAGAAGCACAGATAGACATGTGCAATGTTTTTGGCAGGTGTATTTTCAGAATTCCCCTAACTTTGCATAAAATTTTAAAGCAAATTCAATTGGCTGGAAAGCCCGCGCATGTTTTATTTTTATATTGAAAGTGTTTTCAAACTTACAATCAAAAGTCTGCGCAACTTAGAGATAGGGAGGAAGTCCTTCATGAATCTGTGTAAGCATAAGGTTAACAATGAGAAACCAGTGCTGAAACTGAAAGGAGGATGCCACACCATGTTGGGGAGAAGATTGTGTATCATATGGAAGCAGAGGCTGTAGAAGGCGGAATACCGATAGGCCTAGCAATATAGAGACATAGACAAAGAATGTAAACTATTTTTAAAGGTGGGAAAATAAATATAAAGCATGGCGCAGATGCATGAACGGTTTGACAAATGCCTTAAGAGAAAGGTGGAAGCACAACAATGAAGTACACAAGCAGGTGAATGTTTTTGAATGCCTCCAAATCATGCCTGCATGCAGGAATAATTTTGTGCGTAGATCTATGAAAGGATTTAGTCCCACATGCATGGGGTGGCGTAAGAGTTTGTTTGTTTTATACTATTATGCTCACATTGTATTTCAAAGTAAAGAGCTAGAGCTCTTTGTGGCCAAAATGGAGAATGCCATGTAGGCAATGGTGGACTCCAGTAATTTAAATGCACATAGAGAGAAGATTTAAAAACTTCAAAGAGTTTAGTCCCACATTGCTGATGGGAGGGAATTTTAAGATGTTTAAATGAAAGAATGCTTGCATTATAGTTTGAAGGAAGAGCTGGAGGATATGCACGTGCCTGGAAGCAGGGATGCCTTGAAATCCATGCCAGATCATAGAGGATGACAAGAAAATTTTGATGGACCCCATAAGATTGATGTGGTAGATGATGTGGCACAGAGGCAGTGGATTGTGCATAGATCCTGAAAAAGCAAGGATCAGACAGTTGACACAATGACTCAATCTGAAAGATGCAAGGAAGATATCTTCAAGGGATCATGCCAGCATGACACATGGCAAGGATGATAGTAGTGTAGATGAGATGGCATCCAGATGGTGATGAGGTGGCAGCCACATAGAAGAGCATCCGAGGTGGTACAGATCCCAATGTAGATCAAATCAATGGTCAATGTGATGGATGGATGGTGAAGTTGCAGGGTAGTTAGCCATTAAGGGAATGCGACAAGCCACCATGTGGCACTTGGAAAGGTGGCGGGCCAGACAGGGAAGATGATGCAGGCACCCAGTTGGACTTGTGAACCAATTAGAGGGTGCCACGTGGCACAAGTTGGTGAAATTTGGGTGAAAATGTAGAATTTAAAAGAGGTAAAAGGTGAAATATAAAGTAAAGGCAGTGCATATTAAGGTAATGTGCAGTAGATTATTAAAAGGGACGGGAATACTACGAAATTTAAAAGAGAATTAAAATGCAGATTTTAAAGGTATATGCCAGATTAAAGTGCCCAAAAGTGTGCAGAAATATTACGGAGGGAAGAAGAGTTTATTGAGTGATTTAGTGGGAAAATTTTATCTAAAAAACCAAGTATCATATATCATTGGAAAGGTCTTGAAATGAAGATTTTGTTTTTGCAGTCTATTTTGGTGTAGAATAAAATTAGTTTGAACAGAATAAAGAAAGACTGAATCATCTCAAAATTTGTTCAAGCAAGAGGATAGGTGGTGTTTCAAGAAAATATCTAAAAACCTTTCTCTTGGGGCTACTTATTCATATTTTTCCATTCTTACAAGGTTCCAAATCTTGGTCTCCACAGAGAGTTGCAAAGTACTGGCTCCAGGAGTTTCCAGTAGTTTTGTGGTTCCATTAGGGATATAGCTTCTTGATTAAACTAGTTTTGTTTTAGGTAGAATAGAATGTCATTGGTCTTTTGCAGCTTATTGAACAGGTATTTGTCTGATTGCAAATTTGTGTGTAGTAATGTGATTTTTCATAATTAATACATAAGTTCAAGATTCATATCTCTCCTTGGTGTTAGTCTTGTGAAATCTGAATTTTCCGATTCTCTGCATAGGGTTTACCAATGTATGTGGTATCATTCTCCAATTCTGATCTAGGATCAGATTAAATGATGCTGTGGATGTGACATAGTTTCATTTAGTTGTCTAAAAGAGGATTTCTATAAGTAGTAATGATTTGGAATGATTGTATTTATGACTTAGAATCATTGACAATAGTTGATTATTGCATTTTTGACTTTGGTTAAAGGACATTGCCTATGGATAAAGCACTGGCTGGTGATTAGTATCTTTTGTACCTATGCATTTTTAGTTCAATCTTGGTTATATTATCCATTTTAAACATAAACTCTGACATATCTGAAGGTTTTATGTGGCTTATGATGTTGTACTAATCTCATGCTCCAATTCAAGGTAGATGTTCAATGGGTGATTATTCGGTCACCTAGTATCTCCCGGTCATGTTGAAGCCTTTGTGAGATCTCTACTGATTGATGCATTACTGAATATTTGAAGGTGTTGAAGGGTGTCCCCCCTTGGTTTTGCAGAACCTAAATCATAGAGGATGGATCCGCATCCTTGTTAATTGGTCCTTTTCAGTCTTGGCTGAATACCGAGAATTTGCTACTCTTCAAAATATATCAAAGGGTGAAAAGGTTGTTGTTCAGTAATCATAGCGTAAAAAAGAACCAACACCTAGCACAAGCGGGAACTAAAATCCCACACAATTATGATGTTGATCAATTGAAGCAAAAAATAGGACAAAGCTGACCCTATTGACATCATGAAAAAGAAGTTTAAATTATTCCAAATGCAATTGGATATAATGAAACAAATGGGGGCTCCTAAACCATTCTCTATTGAAGCATTGTGTCCATTTCCATTGGATAAAACATTAATTATGGTTCCATTCCCTAGCAATGCTGTTTTTCCTAAGTATGATAAATACGAAGGAGCATCTGATCCTCAAGATCATCTAAGGGAGTTTTGTGCATTGAGCTTGGAGTTCATGCATGACACAAAATATTTAATGAGGTTATTCCCAAGAAGTTTAGGAGGTATGGAAATGGAGTGGTTTTCCAAGTTACCCTTCAGCATCCGCACTTTTGAGGAATTAGCCTCCAAGTTTGTAACTCATTACTCTTATAATATCAAACATGAGGTTATGATGATTAATTTATGTAATACCAAACAACGTGAGGGGGAAGGATTCCTACTTTTCCTACAAAGGTGGAGAGAATTATTTTATAGATACCCTTGAAGTGTGCCCAAAAAGGAGAAGATGGATATCTTCATAAATAGCTTGAACAATGAGATGAATTATTAGTTAAGTTTGAAATGCCCTAGGTCTTCCCAAGACCTAATCAAGAATGGAGTTAGTACAGAGGAGGTATTAGTCAAAAGTGGATAACTTAAAATTTATAAGGATAATAAGAATGCTAACAACAATACCTCTAACAACAATCAAAATAGGGTTCCTCCTAACAACAACAACTTTTGGATGAGGAACAATAAGAAAGGTGTGGTCAATGATGGAGTTGTAGAAGCGAATAATTTGAAGGCCACTCCATTTACCCTCACAAGAAGATCCACTCAAGTTAATAATGCAAATTAATCACCCAAAGTGCCTTTCAATAATAACAACAATAATAACAACTTTGGGAAGAATCAAGAGGCCAATAATCCTAAACCCTTCTTTGCTCCATCTCCTAGAAGGAAGTTCACACCCTTGGGTGAACCACTTGAAAATGCATTGAGAACCCTCATTGCGAATAATATTATTGACTTACCTAGGGATCAACCCTACAAACCACAAGTGAAGACTACTTGGTGGAGTGAGTCCAATCAATGTGAATATCATAGAAATCAAGGACACAAAAAAATGATTTCATGGGCCTAAGACATGTGGTACAAGATTTGATTGAAAATGTTGTGATTAAAGTGGAAGGGCCCCAAAACAATGAGGATCATACGGCCTATAAGAAACCTTTCTTTAACCATGAGAAATATGAGTCTTCAAATTTGAACAACCATGGCAACAATTCTAAAGGTAACAACAATGTTAATTTTTCTCATCATTATGACAATACTTTATCCAGACATGAGAATGTTTTTAATGTTGTGGTAATAAAGGAACAACCCAAAAATGAGACTTCTAATGCCATCACTAGGGGGAAAGCATCAAGGATTACCCTAAAAGGGGGTGCTCCTAAACCTATTGGTCCTACACAATCAACTATTTTGGTTAAACAAACATTTACTACAACAAAGCCTTATAGTTTGGTTGATCAATTGCAAAAGACTCCAGCACAAATTTATATTTTGGAGTTGTTAAAACTTTCTCCCAATCACAAGGAGATATTGGAAAAAGATCTTGTGGAAAATAACATTCCTATAAACTTGGAGAAAGATAAGTTTCAAAACATGGTAGGACATCTTGTTGCACCACATTGCCTTTCATTTTCAGAACAAGATGATATGTCCATTACTCATCCTCAAAATTTTCCCTTGCATATAGAAGTCTTAATAAAAAGACATAGGGTCAAGAGATTCATCATTGATGGAGGATCTGGTCTCAACATTTGCACTTTGAACCTTGTCAAATCTTTAGGGTTGTCTGAATCTTTTATTGATCCTAAAAAGTAGATTACTATCAAGGATTATGATGAGGAGGAAAGATCTTTGAAAGGAATGATAGTTTTACCCATTCAAGTTAGACCTATCAATAAAGACACCATTTGTAAATTCCTTGACATGAAGTTAACTTATAATATTTTACTGGGAAGGCCATGGATTCATGAGATGGAAGCGGTGCCTTAGACTTATCATCAATGTATTAAATTTCCACACATGGGTGAAGAAAAAACTATTGGAGGAGATTCTAATCCATCTCAATATTTCAATATAATGAAACCTCTTCATGAGTTATTTATTCCACATAATAGGTAAGGAATCATTCCTAATGTCATCATTGAAGAAACTAAAGAGGAAGGTCCTAATTTGACATCAAATGCTACATCTACTTCAAGTCCTAATCAAACTAACTCAACTACATCAACTAAGGGAAAGGAGAAAGTTAGTTATGAGGGTCAAAGTTCCAATGAGAATTCAGTCAAAGCTTCTACACAAAAGGTAGAAATTTTGGGACCCTCTAAGGATGAGAGAAAAAAAAACCAAGAAGGACAACTACCAAATGATGAGTGAGATGATGCATAAGTTTGAAAATCAATGTAGAATCAATTCTAAAGGAGTAGGGGAATATTCTGTTTCCCTATTTGATTTACCAAATTCCCCAAAGACACATGGGAAACCTTCAAGTGATCATTAACCTCACAAATACAACTCTCATTTTGTAAGAGAGAGTGATAAATCAGCCCTAGAAAAGGAGGATAATGAAGTTTTACAATGGGTCTAGTGAAGAAAAGTTTGATCCTACTTCCATGGAACACCTCAAGTAAGCACATGTTATTGACCTAAGAAATACAATGTACAAACCTTCAATGAACTCATGTCCTTGAACCCTTCAAATGACAACTTGCCTAATGAGTCCTTAGCCCTTATTCACCCCAAACTCATTGATTGGGACTTAACCAAACCTAATGACCTATTATATTTTCCCAATGAAAATGCTATGGCCCAATACCTTAACGCAGTTGAGCCCTATTCCACCAATGAATTCAATCCAAACATGATGATAGAGACAGGGGTACAATATGTTAATCCACAAGATAAAAGAAAAAAAAAAGTAAAAAAAATGAAAAGGTCTAGTGGTGAAAACCTCCATGTGGCAGTACTAGACCCTAAAAAAAGTAAAAATAAAGGGTGTTTCCAAAGGTAAAAACCCAACTGTGGCACATGAGGAAGAGAGATTAGATACCATACTTGAACATGAATATGAGAGATCTCCTATCCTTATTGAGCCAATAGAAAAGGCAAACATTAGAACTGAATTGGAACCAAAGTTTATTCACTTAGTAGCATCATTGACTCCATCAGAAAGGAAGGATTTCATCAAATTCTTTCAAGCAAAGAAAATTAACTTTGCATGGTCATATGAAGACATGCCAGTATTGGATCCAAGTTTCATAATGTACCACCTTAATGTGAGACCCGACGTCAAACCTGTGAAGCAAAAGTTGAGAAAAATGTATCCCCATGTAGATTTATTGGTCAAGGAAGAATTGGAAAAGCTACTAAAGGTTGGATTCATAAGAGTAATAACTTATGTAGAATGGATTTCCAATACTGTACCTATTACTAAACATGAAAATTCTATTCGAACATGTACGGATTTTAGAGACCTTAACCTTGCTTTCCCTAAGGATGATTTTCCATTACCTAGCATTGATGCTATAGTGGATTTGATGGCAGGATATTCTATGTTTTCATTGATGGATAGATTTAGTGGTTACAATCAGATTCAAATTGCACCTGAGGATCAAGAAAATACTTCTTTCACGTGCCCTTTGGGTAGTTTTTGTTGGAATGTTATTCCCTTTGGCCTCAAAAATTCTGGATCAACTTACCAAAGAGCAATGACAACTATCTTCTATGACACGATGCATACTTTCCTAGAAGACTATGTGGATGATATATTAGCAAAATCACATTAGAGAAAATATCATCTCCCTATCTTAGAAAATATTTTCACAAGGTTAGAGAAATTTAAAGTAAGATTAAATCCAAAGAAATGTGCATTTGGTGTTCAATCTGGAAAGCTCTTAGGTTACATAGTTTCAACAAAAGAGATAGAAGTGGATCCAGAAAAAGTACAAGCAATCATGGACATGGAAACTCCCAAAAACATTAGTCAAATGAGGTCAATTCAAGGAAGACTTCAATCTATTAGGAGGTTCATTTCTCAATTGGCGGAAAAGTGTCACTCTTTGACAAGATTGATACATAAGGATACCATTTTTACATGGGATGATGAATGTGAACAAGCCTTCACTTTATTGAAGAACTAATTGGTAAATCCACCCATTTTGATGCCTCCCATCAAAGGAAAACCCTTACTACTATACATTTCAGCAACTGAGAGATCTTTAGGGGTTTTGTTGGCACAAGAGGATGATTACAGAAAAGAAAGATCTATTTACTACTTAAGTAGAACCTTGATCAAGTATGAGTTGAACTATAGCTTCATGCAAAGAGATAGTCTAGTGGTGGTTTTTTCTTCACAAAAACTAAGACATTACATGTTGATGCACAAGGTGAAGTTGATTGCAAATATTGATCCATTAAAGTATTTGCTTAGTAAAATAAACCTAACTGGAAGAATTGCTAAATGGGTGATGGTACTTAGTGAATTTGACATTGAGTATGTGGAAAAAAAATATATCAAGGGCCAAGTCATAGCTGATCAATTGGCTGAAAATACTTTAGTCTCTACTCATCCTATTCAAGTTGAATTTCTAGATGCAGAGATAGTCAATGTGGAAGCTAAAGCATGGAAATTATATTTCGATAGATCGTACACTCAAAATGGTTCAGGAGCTGGAATTCTATTGATTATGCCTCAAGGATACACCATTCCTAAGTCTTATAATTTTTTTTCCCTTGCACAAACAATATTACAAAGTATGAAGCTTTAGTCATAGGCATTAAAATGGCTTTAGAGTGGAATGTCATAGAGCTACAAGTTTATGGGGATGCCCAATTAATCATCAATCAAATCAATAATGAATATCAAACTAAGGATGAAAAATTGATGCCATATAAGAGAATGGTAGATGACTAGAAGAAATAATTTTCCTTGATTACATTTAAGAAAATTATGAGGGACAAGAATAGAGTTTCAGATGCTATGGCTACATTGACTTCTTTACTCCAAATGCCTAATCAAAATGTGAGCTACAAATTCTTGGTAGAAGAGTTGGTGAAACTAGATTTTGATCTACCTAAAACACAAATAATTGGCCTTATAAATGGACATGACTCACCTTGGTACGGACCCATTTATACCTATCTCAAAGACCAAGTTTTACCTTTAGACCAAACCCGTACCCAAAAATGATATTTTATATGTCAAGTATCTCGTTATACTATCCTATCAAACACATTGTATCAAAAAGGTCTTGACAGAATGCTTCTTAGGTGTATAAAGGACAAGGAATCAAAGTTATCCTTGAAATACATTCACGAGGGTATCTGTGGGTCACATTCGAGTGGGTTGAATTTAGATAAGAAAATCCTTCGTATGGGATATTTTTGGAAAACCTTAGAAAATGATGCTTGCCACTTTGTTAAAGTGTGTTCAAATTGTCAATACCATGTAGACATGATCCATGTACCTGCACAAGAGTTGCACCCATTCATCACACCATGGCCATTTTACCAATGGGGCTTTGATATTATTGGAATGATTTATCCACCTTCTTCCAATGGGCACAAATACATAATCATGGCAACATAATATTTTACCAAATGGGTAGAATCCGTACCTTTGATAACTGCAACGGGAAAATAGATTTCTATGTTTATCCTTAATCACATTATTTATAGGTATGGCATTCCTCATGCCATGATCACGGATAACGGGAAATAATTCAAGAACAAATATGTGGATGAACTTGTTAGGAATAACAGTCCACAAGACAACTGAGAGGGGGGAGGTTAATCAATTGTAGTATAGATTATTAAACTTTAAAATTTATAAACCATATCAGCAAAAGTAATTGATAACACAGTAAATGCCAACACAATAAAACAATATTTGTTGTCAAGGAAACCTTGTTAAAGGTAAAACCCTGGTGTGAATTAACACCCACAAATAATGTACTGAGAGTATAGTATTCCTGGTAAAATATATTAGCCCTGTTAGGAGCTTGTTACAATATTACAGTACATAGTCCCTATTAGGAGTCAAATAAAATAGTAGGCTCACTGCCAAGGTAAACTTCCCTAAGAAGGTTAGAGCCACCCTTAAGGATTTACAATCTGAATCAAGTGTATAAATAAAATACACAAATCAGTGAACTATCTGATAGCAACTGTCTATGCTTGGTCAGTTCCAATGAAGTATAACAATCATCAACTCTGATCTATATCCAGCAGTAAACAAGCTTCACCGCTTCCACACATCTCTATCCTCTTATTCTTTGCCACATCTTCTCCACAAGAAAAGATCATTCATATATACCTTTTAACAATTATTCATTAGGTCAGCCAATTAAGCTTTCCTAATACATAATTAACTAGGTCAGCCAATTAAGGATTTCCATCATACAAATAATTATATAACCCCTTGCTAAGATACACATGGTACCTATAACAAGTAAACATCAATTAAAATCCATCACATATACTTCTAGATCCACAATCCATGCTCATAATTAATTTCACACACTACATGTCTGAAGTCGGCTAGTAAATAGGTCGTCTCCAGAATATATGCCACAACTGATGCCACCAGTAACAAAAAAATAATAAAACTCAACCCATTACTCAACCATATATAGTATTTCCACCAGTAATCTCACATCATCTAAAATATCTTTGCCAAAGAGATACACCAGAAATATAGAGACCTGGTCTGTCCAAAATCAAAGTTACAGTCCAGAAAACCAGTCTTCACCAAATCAACTGTATCATCCACAATATGTAACATTAAGTCAAGAGACCTTAGAAATAAGGTTAGTACACATGCTTCTGCAAAAATCCAACTTTGATCATTTTGAATCATCTGTATGGTCTCCGTACACTTCTTCCAGTCAAGTAGCCAATCTGTCTTCTCCACCGAAATATATGTTGACATCACTGATAAAACATGAATATCAACAGCATGATCAGTAACCAAAACTGATATCATCCAACAATCTCCCCCTTTGGCATTGATGGAAACATATGGGAAAATCCATATGCATCAACCCAAAAGTGTTCTCTCTCAATACAATCTTCTCAATATCCTCAACACAAATCTCCCCAAAATAGTAGAGATTTTCACATAGATTCCTTCCCCCTTTGGCAGTAATGGAAAACGGTGCCATAACTCATCTATAGTCTTCTGTTAGGTGTAGCTTTTTCAAATCTTCATGTCAAAAAATTAGGTGCAAGATCACCAAAATGTACTCCATAGTGCTCTCCTATGATCACTCCCCCTAAGGAGTAGATCCATACAACAAAGTCCAGAGAGTGATATAGCTCTGAAAACCACTGGACTGATACATATCTGCATCAATTAATTACAACCGGGAGGGGCCACCACCCCTAGCATGCCTCTGAGATATTCAAAATCATCTTTTGGCAAAGGTTTTGTAAATATATCTGCTATCTGTTCCTTTGTGCTAATGTACTCAAGTCTAATTTCTTTATTTTCTACCTTCTCCCTCAAGAAATGATACTTAATAGAAATATGCTTAGTTTTTTAATGCATTACAAGATTCTTTGACATGTTTACTATGCTAGTGTTATCACAATGAATAAACAATGGCTCTTTGAAATTTATTCTAATGTCTTCCAGCATTTGTTTCATCCAAACAACTTGTGTGCAATTTATTTCAGCAACAACATATTGTGACTCAACAGTAAATTGAGAAATACACTTCTGCTTCTTGCTCAACCAAGAAACCAGCCTTTTCCCAAGGAAAAATTCACCACCACTTGTACTCTTCCTATCATCCACATTACCTACCCAATCAACATCAGTAAAATCCTGCAATGTAAAATCATCAGATTTTTCATACCATAATCCATATTCTATTGTCCCTTTCAGATATTTGAAAATTTTGTTCATAGCAACAAAATGTGTTTCTTTAGGATCTGCCTGATATCTAGCCACAATTCCAACTATATTGGTAATATCTGGTCTAGTGTGTGTTAGATATTGTAGACCTCCAATCATCGATCTATACTTAGTCTGAACAACACTTTGAGTCTCATCACTATTAGTCAGTTTGTTTCCTGTCACCATAGGTGTTCCAACAGGTTTACAATCTTCCATTCCAAACTTTTTCAATATTTCTTTAAGATACTGTGTCTGAGATACAAAAATGCCATTCTTACTCTGATTAATTTGTAAACCAAGAAATTTTTTTATCTCACCAATCATTGACATTTCAAATTAATTTTCCATTTCTTTAGCAAAATTCTTACTCATCTTATCATTTCCTCCAAAAATGATATCATCAAAAAAAACTTCTATAGTCAAGATTCCATCTTCTTAAGTTCTTAAGTATAAATTACTATCTACATTACCTTTCCTAAAACCAAGACGAAGTAGATATTTGTCCAGTCTTGCATACCATTCCCTTGGTGCTTGTTTCAATCCATACAATTCTTTCTTTAGTCTACAAACCATGTTTTCATCATCTGTCAAAGGAAAACCATCAGGTTGCTCAAATGTAAACTTCTTCTTTGAGATCACCATTCAATAATGATGACTTCACATCCATCTGATAAACCTTAAAGTCTTTATGTGTAGCATAAGCAAGGAATAATCTCACAGCTTCCAATCTGAAAATAGGAGCAAATGTCTCTTCATAGTCTATACCTTCTTGTTGTGATTAGCCTTTACATACCAGTCTAGCCTTGTTTCTTACTACTCTTCCTTCCTCATCCATCTTGTTTCTAAAAACCCATTTAGTGCCAATCACATTTTTTTTCTTAGGTCTTCGAACCAATTCCCAAGTATTGTTTTTTGTTTATTTGTTCTAGTTCTTCTTCCATAGATTTAGTCCAAGATTCATCTCTACATGCTTCATCAGTAGTCTTTGTCTCAACTTGAGAAATCAAACAGATCTCATCTCTAACTCTAGATCTAGTCATCATTCCTTTGCTTGCATCACCAATAATTTGACCTTCAGGATGGTTCTTCTTAACATACCTTGGTGTCTTCAATGTCTCAGTAGCTTCAGTCTGTTCATCTTCAATCTCATCGTCAATCATCAAAGATTCTTCAGGTTCAGCACTAACCTCTTGTGTTTCTATAATATGACCACAATCATATATCCTTTCCTAAATCTGAAAATTTTCACCTATCCTAACATTGGCGCTTTCAATCAATTTCCTCAATCTCAGATTGAAAGATTTAGAAGCTATACTCTTAGTGGAATAACCAAGAAAGATTCCTTCATCAATTCTAGCATCGAACTTGCCTATCTCATCATCTCTTTTGATATAAAATTTACTTCCAAATATTCTGAAATATTTCATAGTAGGTGTATGATCAAACCATAATTATTAAGGAGTTTTATTTGTACCTTCTCTGATCTGAATTCTATTTAGTGTGTACACAACATACCCAACTACTTCTCTCTAGTGAACATGTGACACATTTCCTTCCAGCAACATAGTCCTTGCAGCATCTAATATAGTTCTTTTTCTTTACTCTACCATCCCAGTCTATTGTGGAGTTCTAGGGGCTAAAGTCTGTCTGTGTATTCCATTTTTTTCATAGTATGTATTGAATAGATCTGATGTAAACTCTCCTCCTCTGTGTGATCTCAAACACTTCATCTTTAAACTAGATTCATTCTCAACTTTTGCTTTGAATAACTTGAACATGTCAAATGCTTCAAATTTCTCTCTTAAATATGTAAACCACATCATTCTAGAAAAGTCATCAACAAATAGTATAAAGTACCTTTCACCATAGTATGATCTTGTTTGTGTAGGACCACACAGATCTGTATGTACTAGATCCAACTTCTCTTTTTCTGAATAAGATTTTCTTTTAAAAGTGCTTCTATTCTGCTTCACCATAACACATTCTCTACACATAGTGTTAGATGGATTTAAAATCTTAGGTAGATCTCTTACTACATTGGTTTTACTTTCCTTCACAATGCTATCAAAGTTAACATGACAAAATCTTCTGTGCCATAACCAACTATCATCAACCTTCGCAATAAAACAAGAAGCTTTAAATGTATTCAATTCAAATACATTACCTTTGGATTTAGTACCAGATGTGATCGGGTCTCCTATTTTACTCTTGATAGAACATTTCCCATTAATGAATTTCAATTGATAACCCTTGTCCACTAGCTGTCCAACACTCAAGAAATTATGCTTAATTCCATCAACAAGTAATACATTGTCAGTGTTAGTCTTTCCATCCAAAGAGATAGATCCATCTCCAATAATAAGCTTAGGAGTATTGTCACCAAATCTGACAACACCTCCATCATGTCTTTACAAACTCACAAAATTTCTTTTATCTCCTGTCATATGATGTGAACAACCACTGTCTATAACCCATTCATATTTCTTTTCAACTTGAGATACTAAATATTTTTCTTCATGCATAGGTACATAATCCTTAATATCATTAAATCCAATTTCATCATAGTCACCATCATCATCATCTAATATACCCTCACTAGCATAATAAAATTCCTTGTATTTTGAATATTAGACTTGAAAAAATTAGGTTTGTGCTTTGGAACTCTTGTAGGACATCTAGATGAAAAATGACCAATCTTGTTACATGAAAAACATTTCAAAGGTAATTTTCCTTCAAATTTACCCTCACCTCTCTTTTCTCTTCTAGCAATCAGTTCCACAACTTCATCTAGCTTTCTTTCTTCCTCCTGTATTTGTTCCCATTCATCATCATTAGCTCCAAGCTCTTCTCTTATGTCACCACTGCTGGTGCCTGCATTTCCAGATAAGGTCTTTTTGTTCATGTGCACGGTTTCCTTGAATGCTGACTCAACTTTAGGTAAAGTGTCTCCTAATTCTACGGCCTCAAATATTAGTTAGTTTTCCAATCAACATTTCTCTGGTGAAATTTGGTGTCAAAGGTATAATTTGAAACTGTACTTTGGTTTTGTATATTGGTGTCAAATATCTGAGTATCTTTGCAATCACTTCTTCCTCACTGTAAGTTCCACCAGAGTTTCTAATCCTAGTAACCACTTCAGTAGTTCTCTGTGCATATGCCCTAATGTTCTCATCTTCTTTCATCTTCAGTGATTCCATCTTTGTCTTCTAGTTCTGTAACTTTGCTTGCTTTGTAAACTTGTCTCCAACATATAATTCTTCCAGTTTTGTCCAGATCTCATGGACAGAGTCCAAGTATTTTACTTCAGTGAAGTCTCCTTCTGAAAGAGTGCTGATCAAAGATTCCCTTGTAACCATATTAAATGAAAATAACTTCTTCTGATCTTCATAAGCCTTTTCTAAGACATCCTCAGTCGCTATCTTTTCATTCTTCTTTGTGATCATCCAGTATCAATTCCCAGACATAGAAAATGTGTTCTCATCTTGTTCATCCAATTGTTAAAGTTTTCAAGATCAAACTTTGGACTATCCTTCCTGTAGTAAGTCATCTTCAGGATCACCTCAAGCTGTTAAAATTTCTCTCTAAGGACCATTAGTTGTGATACCAATTGTTAGGAATAACAGTCCACAAGACAACTAAGAGAGGGGGGGGGGGGGTGAATCATCTATAGTATAGATTATTAAAATTTAAAATTTATAAACCATAACAACAAAATTAATTAATAACACAGTAAATGCCAAAAACATAACACAATAATTATTGTCATTAAAACCTTGTTAAAGGTAAAACCTCAATGGGAATTAACACCCACAAATAATGTACTGAGAGTATAGTATCCCTGTTAAAAGATATTAGCCCTGTTAGGAGCTTGTCACAATATTACAGCACACAGTCCTTGTTAGGAGACAGACCCTGTTAGGAGACAGACCCTATTAGGAGTCAAAGAAAATAGTAGGCTCACTACCAAGGAACACTACCCAAAGAAGGTTAAATCCACCCTCAAGGATTTACAATCTGAATCAAGTGTATAAAGAAAATAAACAAATTAGTGATATGTCTAATAGCAACTGTCTTTGATTGGTCAGTTCCAATGAAGTATAACAATCACCAACTCTTCTCTATATCCAACAGTCAACAAGCTTCGTAGCTTCCACACATCTCTATCCTCTTATTCTCTCCCACGTCTTATCGACAAGAAAATATCATTCATATATACCCCTTAACAATAATTCATTAGGTTGGCCAATTAAGCTTTCCTAATACATAATTAACTAGGTTTGCCAATTAAGGCTTTCCATCATACAAATAATTATATAACCCCTTCCTAAGATACACATGGTAGCTATAAAAAGTAAACATCAATTACAATCCATCACATATACTTCTAGATCTGCAATCCACACTCATAATCAATTTCACATGTTACATGTCTGAATTTGGCTAGTAAATAGGTCTTCTCCAGAATACATGCCACAACTGATGTCACCAATAACAAAACAACAATCAAACTCAACCCATTACTCTAAAATATGTTGGTTATTTACCAATAAGCCTGCATCATCTAAAATATATTTTCTAGAGAGATACACTAGAAACACGGAGACCTAATATTTATGACATTATTTTTCCATTAGTACACTTAGTGAAAAACATTGACAGAGATGACCGGAAGACTAAAGCATTACCGACAGACTACAAGAATTACCGATGGAGTACAAGTATTATCGGCGAACATCGAGCATACCTGACAGAACACAAAGGTCATGAAAAATGCTAAGTATGAAAGTGACAAGCATCATCAGTGACATAGTTTTGAGAACTAACCTGACAGGAATAGAAAAGGCATACCCGATGACCAGTTCAAGAAAGGAACACTGACGACCAAGAAAACCAACTGTCAGAACCAACAGTAAGTTAAAGAACCCGCAAAAAGTGGATCTAATTTTTACATGATGGATAAAGCAATGTAATTCTATGTATAGAGTTTTAATTGGTTTTAAATCATAACTTGAGGGTTAAGCAAGCTTTATGTAAATGTTTTAAAGCATCCTAACGGATCTAAAACATATCTAACTAAAGATCAAGGTAAAGTTGTAAACCTTGGATCTAGAGTTAACTTGCATAGCATGAATCAAGAATTGAGCCAAAAACTAGTAGAAATAGATGTTCAACTCAATTTTGAGTTATGAATTCATTGTTGTTGATAGCCACGAAGAGCATCTAAGGAGCAGAAGGTAGAATTCATGCAAAGTTCAGAAACATATCACATCAGTTGTCAAGAACACACACAGACTACCGACGAGCAGATAAAGGTATTATTCAATCATGGAAGGATGATTACTAATATGTATGAAGCTTTATAGGATCTGTTATTAGCAATTAAAGATTGCATACATCATCAGATCAAATACTTATGTAGTTGCATTCTAACAAGTGCATCACATCTAAAATCCTTTTGTAGAAGGTGGACTTAACCATTGTTTACAAATCTCTTAACAAAGTGCACACTTAACAGTGTTGCTAAAGCTTCAAATGAAGTAGATCTTAATAGGTCTCCACTGTTATACTCCTAACAGAGTAGGTCATTAGAAGTGACCAATTGTAAGCTTTAACTGGCCCCTTCTTATCTGCAGATAGCGAATTCTTGTGGGTAACAATCCCCACCATATTTTTTACTTCCTAACAGGAGTTTTCTGCGATATCATATCTTGTGTTATGTGTTACCTATTTTCATGAATGTTTCTGTTATGGTTACATACTAAAAGAACTTATGATATGATTGCATATGAATAAAGAAAGATGAACAGTTAGATAAGATAATTTACAAACTGATGATTAAGGGTTAATGGGCTAACCAAGAAAAGTTTTAGAGGTACTGATTCACCCCTCCCCTCTCAGTACATCACTCCAATATAATTCCAAAAATTGGTATCAGAGCTAAGTCTCTCTTGAAAATCTTAAAGACTTGAGAGCAAAGATCAGAGCAATGGACAAGTTCAGACTAGACTTGACTATTGAGAATGAACAGTTACAGATGCAAATAAACTATGAGCAGTACAAGGAGGTGAGAATAAAACTGAGAAAATTTCTTGATAAAAGAAAGATTATGGCAACCAGGCTAAATGAGATAGACTACAAAGAATTGGAAATAATAGATTACTTTGAAACAGCGGAACCATCAATGAGAAAAGCTTCAAACACATCAGTTGAAGAAATAAAAAGTCTACAAGAGGTCAATCTACATCTGACAGATCAAATCAAGATGCTGCAAATTGGTCAAGAGACTCAAATGGTGAAAATGATTGATGTCATGAATGATGAAAGAAAAGATGAAAATGAAAGAACTCTAGCCATTGATGATAGGAGGAAAATTACAGAGAAAATACAAGAGAAAGAATCAGAGATTTTAAGACTCACTGAGCATCACCATGAAGTTACAAACCAGATTATTCTTATGAGTCAAGAAGCAAATAGATTAAATATAGAAATTATTGAAAGGATACAGATCATAGGTGAGCTAAGAGAAGAGAATGAAAAATTGAAGCATGAAATCAAAGTCCAGAATAAATACAATGAATTGATTAAAAAGGTTGAGGATAGCAACAAAAGGATGTGTGATTTTCTTGATGTACAAAGAAGAGTCAACAAATACACAAGATTAGGGTACAACGAGAATGGTGAATCTTCTAATCAACCATATTAGAAGAATGCTTTCACAACCCCAAGATCCAAGACGCTGTCATGCAATCACTATGGAAAACTAGGCCACACCTCAAACATCAGCAGAATCAAAATGAAAGGTATTTCTCAAGCACAATCTACTTTTATTGGTAATTGTTATAAATGTCAAAAGAAAGGACACAAAGAACATGAGTGCAGATCTAAAGTGATAAATCCAAAGAGAAAAACCTATATGGACAAATATTGTCCTACATGCAAGATGAATGGACATACATATAAGGAATGTTGGAAAAAGAACAACAAGGCATGGACACCAAAAGAAATTGATAAAAGCTACAAACCGAAAAGAGTAGGTAACTCATATGTTTGGGACTATAACACGGGTAAATTTCACAGCATGTGGAAGGTATGGTCATATGCTACCAACTGTATGAGAAAGTGGACCAGAAGGTCAAGAGGTTGGACCAATCCATGTATGGCATGCTTGCACTATCATAAGGTTGGACATGTGATAAAAGATTGCAAAGACTGACTGACAGACACAAATACACATCCCAATAGAAATACCATTGATGACATCAAAAGAATGAGAAACAAGATGTGGGTAAAATCCACAAACACTGAAGGTGCTGGAACAAGCAATGCAAATGGTGCCACCTCATCCAATGGATCTGGTGACATCACTACATCCAACTAGATAGCACAAGTAAGTATGGAACTACATTATGACAAGTTACATTATACATCGGTTCCATCATATATAGTTCATATTGTAACATTAGCATAAATAAAGATGCAATATATTGTTATTTGCTAAACTATTGAAAAACAACCATCGGTTATTGGGCACAATCTGCATCGGTGAACACACACAAAAAAGTTAGCACTACTTACCAAAATGTATCGGTCATTACACAAAGCTAAGTGTAAATCGACAGATATTGGTGAATGTTGAATTAACCAAAGCTATCTTTGCAACCTCACCGACGATCATCGGTGAAGTCTCCAAAACCACTAGCTACCCTAACGCTTGGCACAAACACTAGAGATGTTATAAACGTCTTTACCGACAAAATTAGTCTTCATAAACCAATGAGTTGGTAAGCATTAATGACAACTTAGGGTACAAAGAGGTTATAAAATCCTGACGGGTAAACTCATTTTTGCACCCGCAATTTTTGAGCAGAGCAGAGTAGACCAGAGCGATTTACGAACAGATTGGAAAGTGACCCAGCAAAAATCATTGTGACACAAGGCATTCACATTCAAAAGAAATCACAGAGAATCTGTAAGTAATCATACTCACCAATAGCACTGTTATTATTTATGAAAAGCCCTAAATTGCAAACAAGATGGCATCAACTTCTAGAGTAGAGAAAATTAAGGAGGATAAGAAGAAAACCTTCAAGCTTGTCAACAGAGGTGCATGTGCTGAACCTAAATACAAGCTACACCCTAAAATAGCTTCACAACCTGATGATTCCAGAGCATTCTCCCAAATCCCACCTAGGGTTTTACTGGTAGAGGACGTAAGGTCCTACATTCACTGCAAGATCTTTGAGATAGGAGATCTAGACCTAGATAATGCTTATAGGGCATTATGTGATGATGCTGGAAAGCTCAAAGAAGAGCATAAACACTTGGAAGTAAAGGGACTCACAAATGCACTACATTTTCCCAAGGTTTTCAAAATGGAATGGATAAAGATTGTTCTTAGCAGAGTTCACGACAAGGCTCTATGGCTAAACAAGGAAAAAGCAATAACAAAGGATTTTATTCACGTCGTTACTAGTTATCCTACAACCGATAAGCCACAGGCTCACAAACATCCATCTCTAGCAGAAGTTAAAAGAGTAACTAGTGCTAAATCAGATAAAAGGGCACTAAAGGTCAACACCATTACCGACGTAGAATTGAAGCTTGGAGCATGTGTTGTTGGATACAAGATATTCTAAGCAAGCTGAATTAACAACATATCTAGCACTGCTATGAGAAAAGCATACAAGATTATCAAACATGGGAAGAAGATGGATCTAGCCGAGATCCTACTACATCAATTTGAGGAGAACATGTGCACAATAAGGTCTTCAAGGATAAACACATGTAAGTTTGGTTCCCTCATAATGTGCATATTCTTTTACTTTGAAGAATACTTTCCTTCCATTGGAAAAGTTACATGGGACACAAGCAGACCCATTACCATTCAGATAGGTGAATTCATAGAATTACTAGGAACAGATTTTGATAATATTATGCATGAGTATTTCAAAACCATAAAGGAAATGCTACAAGCAAGAACTAGGATTCCTGAGAATCTGATAGAGGAACACCGTGAAGAAATATGTTTCATGGTAGATACTAATTTCACATACATACAAGCAGTAGTTCCAAGAAAATCATGGATTTCAAAATTGGATTATGAAATCAAAACAAGATTAGCTAATGAGTGCATTAAGGCACTATTGAATGAACCAATAGAGAAATAACAAGTAAGATTTGGTACCTATGAAGAGGCCAAACTAAAGATTAAGACAAATCTTGTTGTCAAGAAGGCTGTAAAATAGTCAAAAAGAATGGTGAAGAATCTGAAAAAGAACTTGAAAATTTCTTCTGAAGGAGAAGAAGAAGAAGAATAAGGTGAGGAAGAACAACAGGGTAAGGAGGAAATCACTAAGGATCAACTTCCCATCGGTGATACAGCAGAGCAACAAGAATCAGAGGAAGAGAAGTTTGATTCACCACCTCCTCCTCCACCTAAGAAGTCTAGAACAAGGAGTCAAACAGAAAAAGATGCAATTCCTCCTCCCATAGTGAAAGGGAAGGTGTATAAGAGAAAACTTGACACACAAAAGGAAAAACAACCAGCTAGGGCACCTGCCAAAAGGAGGAAATATGTTCAGACTGATGAGGACTTAGAGGATTCAGCAATGGATGAACTTGACACTGTAAAATAAGCAAAGGAAACAACAAAGGTTACATCACCCACTGAGGATATCGACGAAATATCTAAGAACATTTCTGAAGCTACATCTGTTGCACATCCTAAGATTAGGAAATGGTTAAGATGGGATATTGAAGAACATAATAAGATTGAAGATGCACTTATTTCTAAGATGTGTAAACACTATTATGTCCCACTACACTTCACTAACCATGATGTTCCACAAGAGCTATTAGATGGAATTTCTTCTAGATTCACTTTTGCACTTCATGAGGAAAAGAGGATAAGAGAAAGAGTGTTGGTCTCTCTTATGCCTCCTGAATCAGCAAGAGAAGAAATAAATGAAGTCATGGAGAAATATGCAAAAAGCTTCTCACCCATATTAAGAGCTTATAAATTTCTTAAAGAGAAGCTTATAGAGCTTGAAGAAGAAACACATAAAATATGGAGTGAGATATTAAATCCTGATGAGGAGAGCAGTCATGAAAAGGAACCTATCACCAAAACTGATAACTCAACAATTGAGTTAGACAGTGAAGAGGTACAGCTCATAGGCCAAAAATAGACTAACATTATAGATGAAGACTGGCCAAAGGATAATGAAAATGATCAAGTACCAGCAAGCCCCATCCACATCAACTTAGAGGATGAAGAAGTTACCAAAGAAGAACTATCAATAAAAGGTAACTTAGATGTTGATACAAATGATGAATTGTGGTTAGACAACATTGTCAATACCACTACAGGACAAGACCTGGTAGTAGATGTTCAAAAAGATGAAGACATCAATGCTACAAAGGGCAATACCAACAAACAGGACACTGCTATTGACACTGCAACAGTCAATACACCGACAAACATGAATATATTAATAGAATCTATTGATATTCAGTCTAGTCAGGACAAATCATCTAAGAAAGATGATGATATACCCAAGGATATGGGTACCGATGAAAACAATGTTGCATCCAACACTCCCAAGGATACTGATACAAAAATGAAGGATGCAACCGATGATCAACAAGATGTATCAAAAGATCAAAACAAAGAGGCAGATGAAAAAACTGATGATACATTAAGAGAGGTTGAGGAAAAAGAGAAAAGTAAAGGAGTCAAGAAAGATGAAGGGACAAAACTCAAAGAAAACATATTTGTTAATACACCCAAGGCACATGAGGAGACGTCTTCACCAAACCGGTAGATGGACTCAGAATAGATACACAAGGACACCTCATCCTCTTGACACTCACCCACCAAGTTAACCCAATCTCACGCTTTACAGATGGTGGTACATCAATCAACCACCCAACCAAAGAAGAAGGAAAAGAAAGAAGTAAAGAAAGACATCTTGGCTGTCACACTGGATGAAATAATTGAAGTTCAAAACTGGGATATTACCACTTTGGACAGTGACAAACTTCAAGAGTTTGGAGTGCTATGTCAGAGAAAGGCCATTCAGAAGAAAATGATACAAGAACACAGAGAAAAAATGGATCTTAACAAGGCAAGAGATATACTCCAACAACTTGTTTCTAAAGTTAAACTTGAAGCAAATGCTAAAGTCAAGGAAAAAATTGTTGTTCTTACCGATGCCATCACAAAGCAAAGTATAGATGCAGAGTAGGCTATGGAAGAACAAGCAAAGAAGAAATATCAGTACAAATTAATTGATAAAATCAGCCAAGAAGTGGCATTGAACAAGGTAAATCTCTCTGAACTCAATGATGAATTAGAGCCAATGATTGTTGAAGCAATCACCTTAGTTCAAAAGATGTGCACACTTGAGAATTTTGCAAAAGAAAATAGTGACAAATTAGCAGAAATATATTCTAATGTCACAAACAGTGCACAAAGCCTAACCTCACATGCCGACAGTATAAAGGCACATCATGACATGGTCATAGAGGGAAATAGGATAAGGCAAGAAATATGGGATGCTGAAACTCAATTTAGAGGTGAGATTATTGAACTGTAAGCACACATTCTGCCTAATCTTACTATTTTATAGTAGCATATTTCTAATGCTAGAAATCTTATAGCAACCCCCAAGATGTCTGTAGTAGACATCATCTATGATATACATGTAAGGATTTCACTGGAGCATATGGCTCTAGAAATGCTAAAGGAGAAATGTGTGAGACCTACATTAGACTGTTATAGTTTTACTATTTTGTTCTCATGCTTTCAGTAGTTTATGCTTTGACATAATTTGACTATCAGAGACTTTTTATACATTTGAGGATCGGTGGAATCCTGTGTTATATATTCAGCACCTGATTTTGTAAACAGGGTACTTTTGAGATGTTTATGTTCTGATTTAGTTTCAGCTTATGTT
>MU215591.1:459660-469986 GCA_018584345.1 Thuja plicata
TGCTTAACCCTTCAAAAGTCTACAAAAATACCATTTGGTGACCCAAAAGTCATACCCAAAAAATATCATCATAAATACTCCCTCATAGAAGTAGTCTTATCCCTCTAGAAGAGTCACAAAAGTCTCTAAATTGCAATAACTTTTCTGTAGACTTTAACAACTGCAACCTCTGATCTTTCTATCTGTAAAATATCTGATTTACAACGTCTGAGAACAATCTGATATTTTTCTGTCTCTGAAAACTTCTGGGAATGAAACATGGATTTGTAATAAAATATTAAAATTTCCTTTTGAAAATTATCTCTATGTATGTTTAAAAGCCTGAGTCTTGGCGACTGAGCGCCTATGCATCTTCCTTTTCATTTATTCCTTCATCGCACAGTCACTGGCTGTTTAAACTGACCTTTAGATTCTGAGCGACTGAGCGACATCCATTTCTTCATTGCATATTCTGTCCGGTCACACACTCGCGCCACCTTTTAGTCTATTTTCATCTCGTGCGCGAGTGGGCGATGACATCTATGTTCTGACTGGTCGCCAACTCGCGAGCCATTTTTTGATTACCTTTATTGACTGGCGAGTAAGCGATGAGTTCCTCCTTCAACTCGTCGCATACTCGCGAGCTCTTATAAATTTTGAGAAATACTTGAGCGACTGAGCGATGAGACTAAGACATAACCTTAAAAGGGATTTTGACTTCTTTTTGCGCAGCAAAACATAGGGTTTAAACAAAGAAAGCCATTTTCATATTCCACTTACTCTTCCATTTTCTGTCGACTTATGGAAAAACAGAAACAGGGTGCATTTCTTTGCTTGCGAAAACTCTCTCTATGGGTGCTAACTCCACTCACGGAGAAAGAAATTTTCAGTTCTCCGCAAATACTTTATTTTAATTTCTGAGTCAATATTTAAACATTTCTCTCTTACCCAGAAAATTGAAAAAGCGCTTCGAAAACCCATTGTGGGGTCCACCACATAGCGCTCCTTCCTCTTTCCTACCTTTGTGGAAAATTACCTTCTTAGGTAGAAATCCGCCACGGAGAATCAAAATTTCAATTCTCTACCTTGAGTCTTTCTTGATCCTGAATTTTCTTTTAACTGCTTCTCGGATCTGTTTCTATGCTGCAGGTAATAACTTCACTGTCCACGACCATCTCTTTTCATAGTATACCTCTACAAACATTGCTATCTGTACTTTGCAAAAAATCAAATTTGCAGGTAGAAAACCGTAGTGGAGGAGATGATTTTTGAAATCCCGCAAGCCTTTGCGGAAAATTACCTTTGCAGGTAGAATTCCGCCAATGACCTTGGTACCGAAAATCAGTAACAGTTGCATAATAACTAGCATTCATATATCTATGTCATATATAAGATACTATATCCATATCATATAAAAGTAAATGCATCATAGAAATCATATGGATCTGCATATAAAGATATCCCATATCAACATCATAACAACATCATGAGAATCAAAGATCATCATAAATAAATGTCTATCAAAGTGTTCATAAATATTTGTATATCAAGATACATAAAAAAAATGGTACATCATCAAAGTCCTGATCAAATCATACATATGGTACATCAATACATAGCCTTAGGATCAATATCCAGCTGTATCCAATCAAGAGCTAGTAGGGGCACCTGATCCATCATTGTTCCTTGCACCTGATCTATCTCCTATACCTATATCTCCTGGTCCATATGGACTCCTATTCGACCTATCTATGGTCCTAGGAGGAACCTGACTGCTAGATGCACCCTGGCTCATCTGCTCTATCTTGCTCATGAAAGTCTGCATCATAGTACTGAGTTGAACCACCTGAGCTCACATAGATGAAAACCTATCTGTAGGCTCTAGATATCTTTCTCCACTCTGCTAGGTGGAGGTTTGTACTAGACTTGTAGGAGCTTCACTAACCTGTGGCTATATGATAGGAACTTTCTATGGTACATGTTGTGTCTGAACCTAAACCTGTACCCTAGAAACCTGCCTGGATTTATCAAAGTGTGCCTTCTTGGAATCCCTCTGTCTCTAATGTCCCCATGCTACAATTGGTATGGGAGGAACCACCTATCTATTCCTAGGAACATACCCACCACCCCTAGCTCTAACATGCCCACCCAACATCTGAGGTCCCATCTTTCCTCTGCCTAAAGCTCTAGGATCTCTAGGTACCCTAGGAGCTCTCAGAACTCTAGGAGCTCAATGTTGCTGTACTCTCCATCCACCTCCACCACCATCTCCACCACCACCATCATCATCAGATGTCTCATCCACATCCAGGATAGGCTCTGCTGGATCTATGTATCTCATGAATCTATGGCTAGAAAACCACTCTCTATACTCAATAGACATCCCAACATCAACAACATGGTCTAACATGTCCCACTAAATGAAACCCAATCTATCAATCTGATCACATGCAAACTCATAGTCAACCTGAGCTCCCCACATGGACTACTTTGTCTATACATGTGCATACAATTCCATACCCTACAACATATCCTATACCCTTCCATACTATCATAAAAATATCATGAAGTAGAATCTCTCAATAACAAGAGGTGATTGACCAATCATCCACCTACAGGAGAACATGTAGGGTAACTCATCATCTTCCTCTCTCTAGGCCTCACAACTAAGGTAAGGTCTCCAGAAAAATTGATCTAGGTCATCTATCATCCATTGCCAATACTCAACCTTTCCCTGATGACGCTGGACAATCATATCATCATATAGGAGTGTATACGGCCATCCTCAACCATGCACTCAAGATGTAACCAGTTTGGTGACTGGGATGTGCTCCCACATCCATAACTATAACAATATAGCTTTGACCGATATAGCTATGCTCTCTAGATACACTACCTCATGTAAATCATGATATAATTATGCGAGCACACATGAAGCCCAATCAAATCTTTGAGGATGTGTAAGTAAATCCTCCAGGATCCAACCCCATCTGATTGCGAATTAGTGACCTTGTCTATTAGGCAGAAGTAAACCACTGATCACTGCACCTAACACTATAGGAAAAGTAAGGAATGACACAAAATGCTCCCATGTAATGGTATCATCTCCAATTGTTAGATATGCAAAGATCCATCTGCAAGCACTACCATCATATACCTAATCATAGTAAACCCTATCTCCTCAGGTAGGGATGCGTAACAATCTATATAATCCTCGGGAGTGATCATCATCTACCTGAGGGGTCGGTGAAAGGTATTATGGTCAGAGTCCCAATGCTCTACCATAGCTATGAGTAGTCCCCAATTCAGCTGGAACTGAGGTACATCAAGAAGGAAGTACAAAGCACACTGCTCAATCACGCGTGTCTTAGGTCCAGTCAGATCACCCGCCAAATCAAGAAACCATGATGGTAGGCTCTATACATACAACTTACAAAACCATGCCTAGTTTTCAATCAAGTGAATCATATCAGTGTCTTCGTATCAGTGGATCATTTCATGTCAATCAAAAATAATCAAATCAATCCTCTGCTCTTTTTGAGCGCATCAACCTATTGTTCCTAACTCTAGATCTTAAGAAGGGATCAATATATTAGTTATCCTATCAATCAGTTTTTTATCCAATCAAATTGACATATCAAAAATCCATTTTTGTGATCATTCAAATATCCTAAACACTTGGTAGCATTACTAAACACACCTATCTATCTTGGAAATCAATTCGGTAATCGAGACATTCAATCAAAAGTAGTTTGTTCTTTTTTGGATTAGGATTTTAGTAAATTTTCTTGCAGGTGTCACTTCATAGAGTGTATGCATCATTTCATTCTTAAGTGTCATTTAATCTATCATAGGCATGAATTGACTGATCAAACGTAGTATTTTTCCTTACATGCATCATTTGCCCTTCACAAGTGGTATTTCAATCATCCTAAGCGACATTTAATAACTAGTTTTTCCCTAGGGTTTCTTAAGTGACATTTGATCTCTCATAAGTAGGATTTAACCTAACCTATAAGTGGAATTTAAATGTGCATAGGCATCATTTAACAATGCAGATGCAGAATTTGGCATTGCTAGGAGGCATTTAAACCATCCTACGCGACATTTGACCTAAAATTTCCCCAAAACACCCTAGTAAGCATGATTAAAAGACTTAAATGCACTCGTACAAAAGAAATAAATGCACAAAGAGGTTCAAAACCACTTATCGGAGGTCCATAGTGTGTTGTTCTCTGATATCTGTGCCCTCGCTCAAACCGATGCTCTCGAATGGGGACCACCATCGTAAAAAATTACAAGAGAATCAAAGCAAAATATCAATAGTAAAAAGTGAAAATGAATAGTAAAAATGTATTTTTCAACCTATTTATACTATTTGACCTAATTTTGAAGAGATTTTTGACCCAGTTTGACCTGATATGCATTTTCTTCGCACTGGGGCATGTTGTGTTGCTAGATCATTATCATTGTTTTCAGAAATGAAAACATCTTGGATCTATTCTTTATTAGTATCATCATCTTTTACTTCTAGACATCAATCTATTTTCATTTCTAAGGGGGCATCATCATAGTATCAAATCAGGATCTACATCAAACATAAATTGAAATCTGGGGCATTGAATTTCAAATTTCATCAGTGGGACATTTTTAATCAAATCAGTTTCATCAATCTTTGAATTAGGGTTTCAAATCAAGTTTTGCATCTGAAATAAATTTCTACAATTGAATAAGGTTATCAATCAATTAGGTTTTTATCAATCAATCAAGCATCAAATCATTGATCAAGACAATAAATTTTCTTTGAACTGATGCGCTTTGCACATCAATTCAAAGAGGGGTATTTGTAGACACCTAAAACTAGGCAGGTGTTCTCTAATCAAGCAAATATGCAAATCTCATCAAATTGCTCGAAATTTCATCAAAATGGATCAAATCAATTCAAATAGACATTTATTAAATCAAATTGGGATCAAGTCATTTAAATAAAAGGATTAATTAACAATGATATCAAATGATTAAATATAAGCCTAAAGGGATTAATCAAACTATATAATTAATTTTAATCAATTAATTGTATAGTTTAAATCAAAAATTAAATCCAACATATTCCCCTACATGGCTAATTTAATTAATTTATTGAATTAATAAATCCTAATATTTTTCAACATGAATTTGAGGAACCAATGAGAATTGAGAAAGAAAAGCACATGGATCACTCTGAATTTGCAATCTCAATCACTCATTTTGAACTTTCAATCCTAATCACTCAAATTTGTCTCTTTGTCCCAACCTTTGAGACAAGCATTTAAATTGTCCCCCCATTTGAAATCCTTTGAAAGCCTTTCACTCAACCAAGGCTTAATCATGATCAATTGACTCTACCCCTACACTTGGGAAAATCCTATAAATACAAGCCATTTTGCAAGCATAAAGAATCCTAGAAATTTGAATGCAAAGCATCCATATTATAGCCTTTTTCATAGAAATTGAGAGCATACCAAAGCATAATTGAGCATTTTCATAGCATTTGTGAGAGCATTTGAGTTCATTATTGAAGCAATTGAGATAATTTGAGAGCTAGATTAGGAATATATTTATCATTTTCTCATTCTAGGACTGTCATTAGTAGAGATTAAGGCTGAGAGCTCTATTAACATGATTAGATAGAGATTCATGGGATGCTTATTGATTTATTTGCAATTCTTAGTTTGAATTGTCATTATTATTCCATAGAATTGCTAGTAAATAAACTAATCTAATGAAGGTGTATTTCATTCACACACAACTACATTTAAGAATAGGATGTAGAAGAGGATGAGAATCCTTGCACAGTTGGTTGAACAATACAAGGATGAGATATGCTTTGTATTTGACACTAACACTACACTCATAAAATTTTCCAACCCAAGAACAACATGGTTACCACCATTGGACTATGAAATTAACATAGATATGGCTTTAAAAGATACTGATGCCTTACTGAATGAACCAGTTGACAAATCTATAAGAAGATTTGGTACATATGACGAAGCCAGGTCAAGAATTAAGACTAGTTTAGTGGTCAATAAGATAGGAAAGAAGCAAACACAAATGGTGAAAACACTTAAGAAGAAACTCTTAGTAACTGATGAAGAGTTGGAACAATCAGCAGATATCATCGAGGAATAGTCACCCGTTGGTGAAGGAAAAGAATTAAGTGATTCAGAGTCTACCGAATCAGATACAGAGCAACCACAGACCAAGAAAACAAAGTTTAATAATGTAACAGCTGCATCTAGGACAAGAAGCTTATGGTGCTCTCAAATTTGGCACAAATTTGAGTGACAATGTTAAAATTTTCAATAAGGAAAGGTGAGTACCCCTAAAAATTTGTGTGAGAAGGCTCAGTTAGAATGCTTGAAAAAGATACCCTGGTGATTTTCATTAGATATTACTTGAGAAGAGGGTTTAGTACCTTTTATTTCACATATACAATGGGTTCCAACTCCTGAATTTCAATTCTGACATGTTTAGGGAGTAGTCATTTTGAGGTGGTCACCTAAATCTGAATTTTTTCCTAAGTGTCAAATTGCTGTAACTTGCCCAGTTTGCTTCTGAATATCTTGCACCCTGTTGAGTTTCATAAGTCACTACTTTGGGAATGTGTTACATGCATATCAGAGATTCTATGTTTCAGAACCCAAGCCATTTCAAACCAGTTTTATAGGTTTCCATATTCCCCAAAATTGGTTGCTCAGAATTGTTTGCATCTTTGTTCTGCTCAGAAGTCTGAATAGCCCTGTTTGATAAGTTATAACTTTTGACTAGTTGATTCATTTGAAAAATTTCCTTTTGTACTATGATCCAGTGGTCACATACTTCATATATTTCAGTTTCCAGATCATGATGAATCCATTTGAGCAGTTTTCCAGTCTGATTCTGTTGGCATTTTGTTAAGTTTCCAAAAGTTGTTGAATGCAGATTTCTGAATACCTTACTTTGAAGGCCTGCATCTTTGATTAGATGGATAGGTATGACATCACGGTGTGTTCCCAGGTATTCTAAGCATGAAAATGAATCAATATTTCCAATTTGTAGATCCCTATGGCCTCAGATGACAAGTTTTTTAGAACCATTATGTTTGTGAATAATTCTGATTTCCTGAGTATTCAAGTGCAGAATTACTAAGTTGTCCACTTTGAGGTCTTGAAAATGTATACCTGGTTGAAAATTTTGGATAAATGAGTGTCCCTTGTATTGAAAACATAAGAGTGTACTTACCTGAAGAGTCTTAGATTCCTGCCAATCCATTTATCCACTTTGCCAAAGCTTTTCCATTTCCAATTTATTAAAAGTTTCATTGAAAGTGTAGAATTTAGAATTAAGTGACCTACTTTGTACTTTCCTTGTTTTCACCCAATTCAAGGTCAAGTGTAATTGGAAGTTGTTTTACATTGTAGACCTAGAAATGAACTCCTTTGAAGCTTTCCATATTTTGATCAATCCAATTGATCACTTTTCTAAATTGAATCCAAATCAGTTTTCTGCATATTTGCCTATTTAAGTTCAGAAAAGTGTTAAGATGCTAACATTTGCAGATTGGTATTAGTTGAATAGTTTACTTTCAGAGGAAGACAACTGAGGTTTTTCATTCTACACATGACATTGAACCTATGTTCAGAGGTTGAGATTTTGAAGGTTCATTTTGATGACCTTATGAATTCAGTATAAAAGGCAGTTTATTCAGTTTGCAATGCAGAATAGAACTAAGTTTGCAAATTAATCATTTTCTGAGAGTGGTAACTTTTTATCTGAAAGTTGTTTCTAGGATTTGATTATGAGATCATTTTAATTGCATATGAATTTACTATTTGACCTAATGGTGAAACTTCAGTGCATGATTCATTGATTTTTGCAATGACCTATCCGGATGAAACTTATGTTGTTTCAGTATTTGCACCTACACAAGTTTTTTGAAAAGCTAAGTTTGCACTGTTATATCTTGTGCCTGAGGATGAATATGGAAAGGCCTTTCTGCATGTGTATTCAATGCTAATGAATGAATCTTTTTGCCAAGTGTCAAGGTAGGGTTACTTATTTCAGTCATTTTTCGAGACCAGTTCCAGAGGCTAGTTGCAGTTATGTTGTCAGATTGCAAAAGATGTCAATGCTCATCCAGGTTACATTGAGATTTGATATTTAGATTGTTATTATATAAGGACTTGGATTAAAGATTTGCATAAATTTTTTCCCTTTGATAAACATTTTACAAATCTTCCAATATTATTGGCAAGCGTTGATGATAGAGGAGGAGAGCGATGGAGGATGTTGTTGTAGATGTGTATTACTATTAATAACTCTGGAATTCTAATTGTTTACATCATTATTATGGGCAATGTAACATCATCAAATGGTGTGCACCATATCGCCTTGTTTGAATAATGGTTTGGAGTGCATTGGTGGAATGGGCGTGCAGTTGTTATACTTTTAACTATGGTTTTAATTTTGAGTCCGCTAGTGTCTTTCAAGAAAGTTATTTCTTTAAAGGTTCACTTCTAAATTAGCAATTGGATTGGCTATTGTGATCACCACTGGCATTGCAAATGTGAAATTTTTTATTGGTGGTTTCCATATGCCAAGATTATTGTCAAATGTTCCTGATATAGCCTCATTCTTGAAGCTTTTCACAGAGGTCCCAGTCATTGTGATTGCTTATATCTACCATTACAACATTAATCCATAAACAATGAACTTGAGGAGCCTTCAGACATGCATGCCATTATTCACACATCATTGGCATCGTGGATAACAACAGCAGATGTTCTTGGCTTCATCTCCCCAGCTGCCAATGTTCTCAGAGCCACTTATGGGATTTCAACAAAAAGGGAAGTATAATGAAATAAGAAAAGACATTAAAAGCATATGCACTACATGGAATACATTTTCAATGTTTTAAAACATAAAAAAACAAAATATTCCATATAGTGTGTGATCTTTTTATGGAGCAAATGTGATTGTTTTTTGTGCAAGGGGAGAGTTCTGCGCTAGCAAATGGCAGTTGTTTTTTATGCAAGGGGAGAGTTCTGCGCAAGCAAATGGCAGGTGCAAGACTGTCTAGAAGTAAAAGGAGACTCATTTTGGAGGGCCTGCACTCTTTTTGGGGGGCAATGTGAATGCAGTGACAAATAAAAGGATTCAACGCTAAGTTTTGATGGAGGGTTACATACATTTTAAAAACATTCCATACACATTGGCATGTGTAATCCCATTTTGGAAAGTTGCGTAACATTTTTAAATGGGAATGGATTTCAAGGTTTGATTAATGACATTTGCATTTGCAAATTTGAAACAGCAGCACATTATTCTGTAAGACATTTGTCAATATGCAGATTTAATATGTTTTGATGGAGGTTTTTTTTATGGTTTTAAAATAATACAAATACCAATACCAAGGATTCAATGCTAGGTCTTGTCTAGAAGCTCACACTAAATGACAACATGAAATCTACGCAGAGCAATGTATAGGAGGTATGCGTTCAATTTTTGGGGAGTTTTTCTAAGTTTTGAACATTGAAACAAATCATTACATATTGTTTGTGTTGGAATAATGATACATTTGGCATCAGTGAATGCACTTAGTGAAAACACTTATTCGGTTTTGAATGCTTACCAAGCTCATCACTCAGCCCACAGCCTATACCGAGCAATCAGCAAAGCTCACCGATCAAACAGTTCAAACCGAGCAGTAAGGCAGTCACCGAGCATATGAGAAGAACAGCAGTTACCGAGCAGACGGTAGTCATCGAGTCATCAGTTGAAGATAACCGAGATGACAGTTTCTACCGAGTCACCAGTGGTTACCGAGTGACAATGTATTTATCGAGTCACTACAGCTACCGAGTTCCAAGCTACACTACGGGACTAGTATGGACCGAGCCTCTACTCTTATCGAGAGCATGACGATGCCAAGTACAGTAGTGGATGCCGAGTATCAGAAGATCACCGAGCCAGCTTGAGGAACCTAGCTTCTACCGACTCAGTAATACTTTGTTCACCTATGTAAGGCCGACTTAGAAATAAGTTTATGTAATTAATTTGTATGAGGCCGAATTTGTAACATGTAAATTGTAATTATGGACGGTATATATATGTAATGTATTGTACCATCTAAAAGCATGAAGTAGTGTGAAATCATGTAAAATATGGATATGCGAAATTAGAGCAGAGCAGAGCAGAGCAGAGACTGCAATAAGGCAGCAGAGCAGAGCAATTTCGCCAAGTTAGTAAAGGAGCAGAATTGAAACATCTATCACAACAGGTGATCAGCAATCAAAGGATCTTATCAGCAATTAAGTTGTAAGTCAA